>JACGAQ010001500.1:0-58333 GCA_014119065.1 Orius insidiosus | reverse complement strand
TTTGTCGCCTTCTTTGGATGAAGTGTGCCCTGATGACCGGTTCAAGCCTGCGTTTTTAAACTGGTTCGACCGTTTCAATTCTTTTGAAAAAGGTTGTGATACCCTAAAAAACGCTTCTGTATCAACATTATCCATAAAAAATGTTCTGGCCATCAAACTTTTGTCTGGAAACAAGGCTTTTCTACTTTAATTGATATCCTTATGGTAATTTTCTTAATCATTCTTCCTCTGATTGATTTTTTCAGTAGAAAAAACATCCTAATGTGAAAGATAATTCTAAAAGATTAAAAATGAGAATATAAAACTGAGAAGCGAAGTGACGAATAAAATGGAATGGAGAAAACTTGACAGTTTTATGTTCAAACGGAGAACTCTACAGCTGCGTCCATGTCATTGTTACCGTTTCAGTTGGTGTAATCAAAGAAAAATTGGAAACTTTATTTACACCGTCACTTCCAATAGCATATCAGGATGCGTTTAACGTAAAAAAGTAATTTTAAAATAAAATTGTTCTCATTTTCTCCATTTTAAGCTTAGATATGGGTCCCGTTGAAAAAATCTATTTAAAATTTGATAAACAATGGTGGCCTGATGATTGTTCTGGATTTTGTTTCCTTTCCTCCAAAGATGAAGATTCATGGGAGAATAAGATTTCAGGGTTTTTCACAGAATTTGGAGCTCCAATATTCTCTGCGCTTGGACTGTCGGTGAAGCTGCGGTCGCCATGGAACTTATTTCAGATGAAAATTTGATGAAAACTTGTTCTAAAATTCTTAAACGTCACTTAGGGGACCAATATGACATCAGAGCCTTCAAGTATTTTGAGGTATAATTTTTTTAATTCTTTTATTCTATAAAATTTTTGTTTTTAGAAGTAATTGGTTTTCAAATTCAAATTTTCGCGGAGCATCCAGCTTTAGAAACTTAAAATGTGATGATTCATATTCAAACACCTCAATTTGTAAACCTATCATATATCAGACACAACCGGTAAAAATTTAAAATTATTATTTTCACATTAATTTTTTTTCTTTTTCAGAAAATTGTTTTCGCTGGAGAGGCGATCAGTGAAAATTTTTTTTCGACAACGCACGGTGCTTTAGAATCAGGCTTGAGGGCAGCACAGGACTTAATAGATTTTATAATATGTAAACCTGGCATGTTAAATGTTATATTTTTATATGTTAAGTTAATAAATGTGGACTAACTTCACAAAAAATTTGCATGGCCTAGTCCTTTAGTCTTTAATATTACTACCCAAAGGCTGTCGCCATAACCCTTTCCCTGTCTTTTTTTTTTTTTTTTTTTTTTTTTTTTTTTTTTTTTTTGTTATTTATTTTACATTTCAAAAATTGTTTGGGGAGGAGGCAAAAAAAATTTTTATTTATTTAATAGAACTTAGCGCACTTTTAATTGAAAAATTTGCATGAAGCCATTTATTTATGCTAATTTTTATAATCATGTTGCTGTATCATTCCATAAACATATTTTCAGAGGCTAAGAGGATTTTGTGTATTCCATTCTGTTTAGTTCCATTTTTTGTAAGACTTTCAAATAAAATGCATGTTTTACTTAAATTTTTGACTTCCCATTTTCTTTTATTCCCCTTTTTATGTTAGATGTAGAAGTCCTTTTTGTATTCTTGAATGTTTGGATACTTAAAATTATTTGTAGAAAATGGCCTAAAGTAATAATATCGGTGCTGGAATTGCTGGATTGAGTGCTGCAAGGACTCTTATACACGGGGATCGATAATGTCAAAATTTTTGAAGGTAATCATAATTTATATTCTTCCTGGCATATTTCAATTTTTAAAAATATTTTTAGCCAGTGATGTGCCAGGAGGAAGAATAAAAATTAAAATGTGAATCCCATATAATCGAACTTGGCGCCCAATGGATTCATAGCAAGGAAACAAATTGTATGAAATTGCTCAAAATGAGGATTTGTTATCAAATATTGTTTCTGGGGAAGGTTTAGGTTAGTTTTCTGGAAAAAAGAATGGAAAAATATTTCATTCTTCCATTTTATTTTTAAGGGATATTTGTTAGACCTAATGGAGAATTTATCTCTTCTACAATTGTCTCTGAAGTCAAAAATGAAGTTGAAAGAATACTTCTTGAATGTGAAAAATTTCAAAATTATTCTGATGTAGCGAAATGCCCAAAATCAGTTGGAGATTATCTGAATGAAGAGTTTGATAAATATTTAGCGACTGATGTATCGATGCAAGAGATCAAAAAAGACATTTTTCTTGGCATATAAGGTTATAAAAATGTTTTGTCATTTTTTAAATTTTCTTTTACAGATTTTGTTAATTGACAACTCATGTTTGGATTTAAAACGGCTCTCTGCGATATACTGGGGTCGATACAAGAGCGAAACTCCAAGTCATATCAATTTCAAAAAGGATTCTCCTCATTGGTGGACACCTTGAAGAATGACATACCACAAAATTGTTTCTTAATGTCAAAACCGGTGAAAACCGTAAAATGGAATTCGAAACTTGAGTGTGCTGAATATCCGTGTGAGTTGGTTTGCGACGATGGAGATTTGTGGAGATCTAGCCATGTTGTTGTCACATCTTCCATTGGCTTTTTGAAGGAGAACCCGAATTTTTTTTACCCACGTCTTCCCATCAAGTACCAACAGGTAATAAAGCATTCTAGGTAGTTTTGGCATGTCGTCAACATAAATCCATACTATGATAGATTGAAAAAAATTTCAATTATTTGAAAATAGGATGAGTGAAAAAGTTTTTCAAGTAACGAAAGTTTCTCTCATTCTTAGAGTTAAGTTTTCATAAGTAGTTTATGCTTTCACTGATGCATTTGATAAATAATCGGTCAGAATTTTCCTCATAATTAAAATTATATTCTAATTTTTATTGCGTATGTATTCCGCAAGGAGCTTGATTTTACCCGTTATCACAGTCATTCTTCCTCCATTATTGGTTATTAGTAAAATTAAAAATTATCTTTATTTTTAGCTTGTGAAATTGTTTATTTTTCATTTATGTAAAAGTTTTATCTTACGATATAAATAGTGTTCTGTTGAACTGGGCTGCATTTATGTAAAAGTTTTATCTTAGGATATAAATAGTGTCCTGTTGAACTGGGCTGCACTTGTGATTTAAAAGTTACGCTGTGCTCATGTTCATTATGAAGTCGGTTTTGTGTTTGATTTTCCTGTTCTCCGTTATTGTTGCTGTAAGTTCTTCCTACGATTGTCGTGCCAAGGGCTCTTACGGTTGTTATAAAGGGTATTGTTGGTCCGGCTGCAGTTTCGGTTATCAGTGGTGCTATACCACTCTCACCTACTCGCAAAGTTACGTCTACGTCAGATGCAATACAGATGCCGATTGTGACGGTTGCTGGGCGTGCGGCGGACCTTGTTCCATCTAAAAGTATTCACCATCATCCCTCACCATCATTCACCGTCCACCACCAATATAAAATGTCTAATGTCTTTCATCAAATAAATATGTACGTTTTTTTTGTTAATTAAAAAAAATAAAACCCGATTTTTTGGACTGATTTTTTTAAATTGTTTTTTTCTAAAAACCTGTGGGTACACAACATAATATTATTCTAATTATCATCATTCTTCAGAATAAAATCACATCACACAACACAACTTCTGTCTTCATTCTTTCTTTCTAAATTTAGTGGTGATGATCCATCCCACAATTGGTGACCCACGACGAACACGAACACATTTACACTCTCAACATTCGAATACGAAACAAGAATAGCTTCCGGCACGTCTTGATACCCATCGACGGCGCCAGCAATTCTCCCAACAGTTCCGCACCTCTTCGACCCGCTGAATTGGTGGAACTTCGGAACGAACATCTCGATATCTGCGACACTCACGTCCCAGCTCGATAGTTCGCGTTCCAGCATCGACACACGCATCTTCGACCCATCATCGCTCGACACACGGAACCTCAGATCTTCACCCTTCTTTTCTCCGTGGGGGGTGATGTGGGTACACAACATATGTTCCAATTATCATCATTCTTCAGAATAAAATCACATCACAACACAACTTCTGTCTTCATTTCTTTCTTTCTAAATTAGTGGTGATGATCCATCCCACAAACCAATTAGTTAATTTTTTTCTTTTCAAGGCAATAAATTCTATTGGCTTTTCGACTATAAACAAAATATTTTTGGAGTATGAGAAACCCTGGTGGGGTGAACTAGAAGGAATACAACTTGCCTTCAGTACACCTATGTGGATTAAAGAGGTTTTATTTACTTCCCTAAATTCATTAATTAATTAATAATTTTAAAGTTTGAAGATCACGAAATTGAATGGACCTCAGGAATTTCCGGCTTTGACACAATCGTCGACTTTCCTAAATTTTTGCTTGTCTGGGTTGGCGGGGAAGGCGCTCTTAAAATGGAAAAAATCCCGAAAGAAAAACTTGCCAAACATTGTACTTTAGTTTTGCAACGTTTTCTGCCTCACTTAAAAATTCCTTCGCCAAAAAATTTACTGGTTTATAATTTAAAAAATTATGTCATTTTATCGTTTAAAATAATTCCAGCTCTTCTTGGAGTTCTGATAAATATGCTAAAGGAAGCTACAGCCATATTGCAGTCGAAGGAGATCAGTACAAAAAATTTCCCGTGGAAACTTTAATGGAACCAGTCTCCACAATGATCGGAAACTATCTCGTAAGACCTTTTTAAAAAATTCTTTCCAGTCATTTTCTTTTTTAGCACCATTCCATATATTTTGCTGGCGAAGCAGTACATATGGATCAGTATTCTACAGTTCACGGTGCTTATGAAAGTGGAAAATATCAGGCTGAAAAAATTTTAGAGTTCATAAAATGTAGAAGCCTTTGTTAAGTCTTAGGTATATTTAATGATTTGTTCTTCCAAAAAATAAAGACTTTTAATTTTTCGTACTTTTCTGAGCCCAACTAAATTAATTAGTAGTTTTTGCATGTTGTCATCACAAATCTATACGAAGATATCTATGATCGATTGAAAAAAATTTCAATTATTTGAAAATAGGATGAGTGAAAAAGTTTTTCAAGTAACGAAAGTTTCTCTCATTCTCAGAGTCTAAGTTCTCATAAGTGGTTTCTGTTTTGAACATGTTACGGGTAGAAATTTGAAAGTTGTTTATTTTTCGAATTTTCAAACTTCAAATTTTAAAATTGAACCTAGGAACTGCTAATAGTTAGGGGCGCCTTGAAAGAGGGTGTCTCCACATCTGGAGCCCTGCAGCCTCCCTCTCAGCGGGCGTAAAGTGACGAGTTTTGTTTCTGTCACTGCGTACGTCTTTTTGAAGTGGGTTATTTCCTGAAATTGTGTCAAAAACAAGGAGTGTCATGAATTTTACGACCAAGTCAGGAGATTCCCACGGAAAAAGAGGACGGAGAGGGGGCCTGGAAAGTGGGACCTCGAAGCAAGGAACCCCTGAAAATTGGTCAGTCTGTGTCTCCTCCTGTTGAATATCGGATTATCCTCCCTCCTTAAGGGTAAGAGTAGTTTGTAATTGAATAAAAGATATCGAGAATCCTTCTGACGACATTATAATATTGGTTTTTTTGTATAATATTAGTATACATGTAGTAATATTAGTATAATATTAGTTAAATAAATTTGATTAAGATTTAAAGTTGATTTTATCCCCTCATGCCAAAAAAGTCATTAGATGCAAAGTTTAGCCTATGACAAGTTTATGACAAGGATTTAAAATTTGTCTATTTTTTATCTCTGAAAGTTAAAAAGTCATAAGATCATTTATTTTTGGTCTATGACAAACATTTGATAAATAATCGTTCAGTATTTTTTAATTAAAAATTATCTTAAAAGCTTAAAGTAAATTAGCTTAAAAGTGTTTATTTTTCCTTATAAACAAGTTTTATCTTAAGGTATAAAAAACAGTGTCCTGTTGAACTGGGCTGCACTTGTGATTATATGTTACGCTGTGCTCATGTTCATTATGAAATCGGTTTTGTGTTTGATTTTCCTGTTCTCCGTTATGGATGTTTCTGTAAGTTCTGACTTCGATTGTCGTGCCGAGGGCTCTTACGGTTGTCATAAAGGGTACTGTTGGTCCGGCTGCGGTATCGGTTATCAGTGGTGTTACACCACTCGCACCTACTCGCAAAGTTACGACTACGTCAGATGCAATACAGCTGCCGATTGTAGCGGTTGCTGGGCGTGCGGCGGACCTTGTTCCATCTAAAAGTAATCAAAACCGATAAACACCATCATTAACCGTCTTATAAAATGTTACCAATATAAACCATTGCCAACATAAAATGTCTAGTGTCTAATATCAAATATAAATATGTATACATTAATTATAATTTTTTTTATTATACCACACAAAATACTAAAAAATTAAAACCCCATTTTTTTCTGGATCGAATTTTCTTTAAATAAATTTTTTTCCTTCTATTCTAAACGCAATAAAAATTAAGAATATGTTGTTGCTTTTTTGATAGAAATGTTAAAAAATTATAACTGCCAAACGGAGATGGGACACCCGGAGAATTTAGGTCACTCTCAGTTTATGATACCATTACCCTAATTTGTTCCATCTTGTAAATTAGAATATAGTTTTTTCATGTGTTAATTATTGAAAATTATTTAAATTTTATTGTTTGATAGTTGTTGTCAATTTTCTAGTTTATATTTCTTTTGTGTTGTTTAAAATCTACTTTTAAAAACGTTTATGAGGAAATACAAAATTGGAAACAATTATGTCGATTTTTTCGGGCAAGAACGTGATAAACATTCGTGGGAGTAAGTATAGTAAAAATTAAAAGAGAACCGTTGAATTGAGTTTTTGTTTATAAAAGGGATCTTGAGCGATTTTGTGAGATGGATAACGTATGCTACGCAGTCAGAAAACTATGATGTTCGTGTCAATTGTTCAAATACTTCGTCGGTGCCAACGGGTTTGGTTATCGGACTTTATACTGAAGAAGGAGATATGAAAGGGACAAGTTTGAAGTTTACTGCATCTGGGAAGAAGTTCAATGATAATGTTAAGGGTTTGATAAGGGATCAATTGATGAGAACGTTGCCTCTTCCAAGGCTTGGACAAGTAATCATTGCGGTTAGAAGTCGTTTTTAAACTTTACATAGGTCAGAATGCTTTATGGTTTGGAAAATCGATTTAACGCTGTGGCTATAGTCGGTCTGGGCCCTGAATGTATCGGATACAATGCTGTTGAAGAAATTGATGAATACAAAGAGACCATAAGAATAGCTTCTGCTGTTGGTGCGAGAGCTCTTCAGGATTTGTCTATCCAACGTATTCTAGTGGAAAGTTTCGGACATGCTGAATCCTCGCGGAAGGTGCGACGCTTGGTCTTTGGGTTTATCAAGAACAAAGATCCGAAGAACAACAAATCGTCGTCCCTAAGCTTGACATGTTTGATTCTGAAGACTGGATGGGATGGCAAATCGGTAAAATTTAAAAGAAACTGTGTTTTTTAATTTTTATAGGAAGAGAAAAGGCAACGGCGCAAAATCTTGCTCGTCAACTTTCTGAGACGCCAGCTAATCTTTTGACGCCTTCAACGTTTGCGCAGAGTGCGGTTGACGTTTTGACCAAAGCTGGGGTTAACGTTGAAGTCAAAGTGAAGCACTGGGCGAAGCTTCGTGGGTTCAATGCTTTTTTGTCGGTGGGAAGCGGATCCTGCGAGCCACCTATTTTCTTGGAGGCGTACTACGAAGGATGCGATCCTGATGTGTCTCCTGTAGTCCTTATAGGAAAAGGAGTTACTTATGACGCTGGAGGTAAATTTGAAAGGGATAAAAATTTTAAAATTTGATTTGTAAGGAATTTGTTTGCGTCGATTTCGCGACATGAGATGCTTGAAAGGTGATATGGCTGGTGCTGCGACTGTCGTTGCTACGTTAAGAGCAGTTTCGAATCTTCAGCTACCGATAAATGTTCGAGGATTGATACCTTTATGTGAGAATATGCCTGGTGCTTCGGCATACAAGCCTGGAGACATCGTTCGAGCACAAAATGGTGAATGAAACAAAATTGAAAGAAGTTTATGAAATTTTATTTTAGGGAAGACGATTCTGGTACAAAGCGCTGCTAACGAAGGCCGTCTGATATTGGCAGACGCTTTAGGTTACTCGTCCACGTACAATCCGAAGTTCGTCGTCGATATCGGTACGCTGACGACCGAAGTCCAAGAACTACTCGGATCATCCTCGTCGGGCGTGTTTTCGAACGTAGACTCCCTCTACGACCTTCTCAGGATCGCGTCGATACACACAGGCGACCGCGTCTGGCGCCTCCCGCTCTGGGAATACTTCACAGAAGACGTCACACAAACCGATAAGTCGGACGTACAAAACGTCGGAACTTCCGAATACGGCGGTGCGGGTAACGCGGCCGCTTTCCTCCAGCAATTCGTACCCGGGAACATACATTGGATGCATATCGACACCTACGGAATAATGAAAGCGAATCGACAAAGTCCACCGTATCTACGTCCTGGAATGTCCGGAAGGCCGACACGAACGATCATTGAATTTCTATCTCAATTAACTTGCCAAAATTAGGAAAAAAACGAATAAAATAAAAATTTGAAAAAGAAATCGTTTAACATATGTGGACGCAAAATTCCAGCCATACGAGAGTTTTGCCACTGAAGCGCTTTTTAAAAATGTTTGGAATTTTCTATACAGTTAATAGACCGTTTCCATGCTCATTGGAAACAACGCACAACCATATAAAGCATATAAAGCATAAAAATAAGTTCCACACAAGCACAGTACTCTCTTGGTCCACAGCTAACTGCAGAAGAGATAACCCGTTCGCTACCGACCTCCAGCCTACTCGGCCCTTTTTCTTGTGCTTCGAGAACAACTGCAGGCGATCGTAATGATAAGCTTACTACGGTTATGAACATATAAATAGATTCCTAAAATATAAACCGTATAGCATGATGACCGTGATGATACGGGTGGGAAACCCTGTGCGTGTCTGTGGGCGAATATTTCCTTCTGAGGCTATTACCGCACCAGATAACAGAGAAAACGGAAGCCTCTAAAATGACTAATAGCCACAAAATACCTTTCACCTAAAAATAAAGCCTTTTATTACAAAAGGGGTAGAAACTGACATTTCATCATCGACCTTTCATAAAAGGATGATTAACTCTTTTGTTACGCACTAAGGTCTTTAACGGGTTCAATAAACAATTTAGTTTAAAACTTTATTTCTGACTGATAAATACAAATATACATTTTTTTTAAATATTGAAACTTTCTAAAAAAACCAGGCCTAATGAGTGTGAGAATAAATTTAAAATTAATGTCTGACACAAAACTTAATACTGAATATGGACCATCTTGTAATATAAAAAGGGGCTTGAAAAATTTTAATGAACACTCATGAAACATTCGCTCTCGTAAAAAATAATTAAGTGCTTTATATCTACTTAAAATGATATTTACAGAGGGGATGATGGTCCTGATTATGGAAACAGCACTCAAAAGAAATTCATAGGAACTTATCAAGCCATAAAATATTGAAATTACTGATGAACAAAAAGCCAGGAAGGATCGAAAGTCCTTTTTTTACCTTTTTTTTCTCTTTCTATCCATTTTTTCTTTTTTTCGGTCTTTCCTGGCTTCTATTACGCTTCCTATGAATGTTGTTTCGCATCGTGTTTCTTTATTATTTTTAGTTTTTTTAGAGACCTCTCCAGTTCAGAAGTATGGAAAAAATCCCGAACGCCATCATCATATGTCCTATATTCGAGTTTCGATCGCATCCTGCCAAGGAAAAAAAAAGTAAATTAACAAGACAATTTTGTTGTTGCGGAATAATTAAGAAACGGGTCGAGTGTATGGATCGACCTCTTTGCTGACCATCGTGGCCAAGTCACGCGATCTTTAAACGCGGAGGGAAATTGCAAATCTGCATTCCACCACTGGCGAAGAGGGAAGGGAAAAAATCCATATAGCAAAGAAAATAAGTTCTATGAAGAATAACTTTTTAAAGAGGCCCCTTAAACAATATTATTCTGTCCAATTCAGACGAACTGTTTCTCAGCCTATCGAGGAGGACTTCAGAAAAAGGAGATTTTCAGGCTTAGAAGCGAGCAAATCGCCAAATAGATCGCCACAAAGACGACTGAGGAAAACGAGTTTTCTTGGTAAAAATTGAGAAAAACTCCAAACGAACCCTCGAAACTCCGAAAATCCTGGGGGTCCTAAGCCAAATGACCGAGGAAAACTTCCTGTAAATAGGGGTGGATGCTAAAAAAACGAGGAGAACGTCAGGGAAAAAAAACGGTGATGACCGCTGGCCGAATCTGGACATTATGATCTACGTACCATTGCACTGGTTATTGAGTTCTATCCGTCCTTCACGGCAAAGGCAAACTTTAGTCCTTCTTTCCTGAGGTGTCGTCGCGTTCGGGTTAATCTTGCATTCCTCCCTCCAAGCACTCTCCGTCATTTTTGCAATTTTCTCTTATTCCTGTTCAAAACATTTTAAAATTAAAAAATTAAAATTAAAAAATTTTTCAACATTTTAAGGCGATCCCGTGATAAATTATGAACGCTTTTTCGGTTCGTATACATTCTTTTATGGCTTTCCATGCTTTTTCTTTTTTAAAAAAACTTTTTTTGTGTGTTGGCATTCTTGAAAATCATTCCTTATGCAAAATAAAAACTCGTTTGTTTGTTAATTAAAAAAGGGTGAACCTTTGAATATGACCTTTATAGGACAAAACCAAGGGAATCTTTTATTTTCAGAGTCCATTTTGATAAGGTCAAAAGCCTTCGACCGTCGGACATGGTAAAGGAGAGTCTCCTTTTTGAATAATTCACGTGAAGTGCCACGAAATAAATTCTTCTCTTTGAAAAGTGTAATTTTGAGAATCTTCGTGTGACAGAAAAGACACCGCTCTCGTGTTTTAAAACTCAAACGTGTCGTGCCAAAAATACACAACATTTCAAAATTTCGTTTCAATTATTGAAAAAATTAATAAATACAATCGATGTTTGAGAAAAACGCATGTTTGGAAGGAAAAATTGGTTTCGAGTCAACGCCCTAATTCGTCCACAACTCACGCCAAGAATTGCGTGTTTATCGAAGCAGGAACTTACGATCAGGATCCCTTGGCCTCTGCATAATAACCGCTCTCTATGTTTTTCTCAAAACTAACATAAAGTAAAACTTTTATTTTAACAAAACATTTTCAAATTTTAGGTTCGATAAGACAGCGGCTGTAAATTACAGAAAGGGCCCAGAAGTTAAGAAACGTTCATTATGCAGATTTCTATCGCATTTTCTCCCCTGTCTCGTAAATTTCCCCTTTTTTCCTCCACTATGAAAGGTCAAAGGTTCTAGTTTTGACCGAACTTTTTTTAACTTATCGTTCAAAAATGTCACTATTCTTTAATTAAAATATGGCATTTAAAATATTTCACCGATAAATGACAAGATTCCATCCTCTCCCCAATCATTCAGACAAAATAAAAATTTCATGCGTGATCAAAGAATTATGCTGTTTAAAATATTAATCTAAAATTAATATGATATGGATATGGTTTTTATGAAGTAGGGACTATAAGGACTGAGAGTTTTGGGGTGAAACATGAAAAAATCGGTATGGCTATACCGCCGAACAAAGGGGACTCAGGGTTTCCCAAATTGTGGTACTATTACCCAAATTGTGGTACTTTCGTTGTTAGACATTTTTTTTTGTGGCAAGAAATTCTATCTTCATCTAATCTTTATAAACCCGGAGAAAAGACTAAAAAGTTCAACTGCCTTTTTGCCTCTCGGAGAGTTTATTTCATTAAATAATTTTAAAGAAAACATTTTTTTTAAAGGCAGGTGTTTTTATTTTGGCACATTCATACGTTTTGATTTAAAGCAGTCTTTTTCTTCGTTATCCATCCAAGAAATGAGATCAGCGAAAAAGAATGAAATCTAGATTTTGGGTAGGCATTTTTATATATTTTTGTTCCGCAAAAAAAATTAATTGATAATAAACACGCGTATATGGGTTGCGTGTTATATTTATGACCGTGTCAGATTGAAGGTTAGGTTTACGTTCTTCCGTCTCTGTCACGAATGTCATTTTCTTTATGGCCGCTTAATGCAAATCCCGCCGAAATTCCTAAACAAAAACTATATAATGGCGAAAAACCCCAATGATGATGTAATGTCATGAGAATGTGATGGTGTTTTAAAGGAGTACCTAGCCTTATATGTGGAACGAAGAGTGGTTTCCTCGTCGTTGTCGTCCCGTTTGCCGATTTGATTTTTTCCGGTTTGGGAAGAATGGGGGAGTTGGGGCGGGCTTGAAGAGCACCAAATCTGGAAAGGAAATCTGATTGGAGTATTGATAATAAAGAAAGAAAAAGAAAAACATGCGAAATTCAAAGGAAAAGAAAAAAAATTAATACTAGACACGAATTGAACTACTTTTTTTTTGTTCTTTGCCTGGTCTTACAAAGCTTAAAATGAAGGGGTTGAGGGTGGAAAAAAACTTATCAGTTAGCGTGACCCGTTACTATAAAACACGATTCCTTCAACTCTCTTTTGACCCGGGACTTATCACAAAGATTGTCGAGAGTAGCACCTCTTGTCCAACATGCTCACTTTCTTTTCAGATTATACCTACTTGACAAATATTTTAAAAAAAAAATAAAATAATTGGAGTCTCGTGACCGTGATTGTTTACGAGGCTTTTCTCAATTCTGGCCCCTTGCGTGTTTCACTACATAAAGGCTGGAATCTTGTCATTCGTTTTATGAAATTGCGATCCTTTCTTATTCAACGAAAAAATTGATTTTCTCTACACTTCTGGATGATTCCGACATAAAAGAAAAGATTTTTTTATAGTAGAATCTCAGCAAAAACCGAAGCTTCTCCCTGAAAAGTACGTTCTTTTGTAGGGCAACAAAGAATCTTTAATTTTTTATTTATTATAGTCTACTTCAGTTATAGAAAATCCAAAAAAGTCACCTAATTTTTTTTCACCTTAAATGGGTTTTCCTATACCTAAATTTAACGTAATAGGCTATCAGCTGCTCATTTAATTTTGCGACATCAGAAGTGGGATGGTATTAGGTTTATTTTTACTGTATAAAGGGATTTTTCACAATAACCGAATTTATTATAACCGAATTTTTACTATAACCGAAGTAGACCGTACGTCGATCTTTAGAATAGGTTAGTATGTATATTTTTTTAATTTATTTTTTTTGTTTTATTGTTTAAATAAATGCTTGAATTTTCAATTTAAATTGGACGCAAAGATATTTTAAAAATCAAATTTTTATGGATGACATTTTAGAAATTGGAACATTTTTCTAACCTAGGGAAACATTAATTTTTAAATTTTATGCATGCGTTTTTAATGCATGAATTTTAAATTTCATGCTTAGAAAAAAAAGATGCAGAGAATGTAGTGACCGAAAAGGGTGAGAAACGAAAATAGGTGCAGAACATACATGCAGGCAGGCGGATATCTTAGAATAAAAATAAAAGATTGAATAAAAATAAATAAAACGACAAACTTATTCTCTCACAACGAGACAAAATAATATATTTTACAACCAACCTTTTTCCTCCCGCCTAGGGCCCGACGGAACGTACCCTCGCCTGACTGGCGTAAAAAAATATAAAAGTTAGCGAATTTTCTCCTCTTCGGGTTTTTTTTAAAGACAGTTCAGATGGGAGAAAGAAGAGAGAAAAAGGAAAGAAAAGTAATTTTTAAAAAGAGAAAATTTGTGCTTTTTTTTAAATAAAAAAAATTTAAATTAATTTTTAAAGTGTATTATACAGAAGAAACACTTCCTGATTTAAAAAAATCAACAATTGTTTCTGTCATAACCACGTGTCCCATGTACGCTGCTGCACCTTTGACGTGTATATACATGGCACTACATGCTCGACAACATCTAACTCATTTAGAGAATATTTAAATTTAAAAAAAATGTATACACAACGCAAGATCCTTTAGTTTTTTTTTCAAACTGGGACCGTTTTATGTTTTTTCTTTGGAGATTTTTATAGCCAAAGGTTGCCTTAACTTTTAAGCCTTAAAAAATATCGACCGAACTAGATACGCCTTAGGCTAAATTATATTCAAATTATTATTTATTTTAACGATGGTAAGTCACGCTATTTTATTTTTGAGTATATTTCGAGTTTACTTTTCCAAAAAAAAAGGAAAAAACGATTTTTTTTAAATAAAAAATTAATTGGATGAAATTTTTAAAAATTAAGGCAGTAAATCATAGTTTACGAGTGATTTTTTGGAATTTAATTTTTTAACTTTCAAATTTTACTCGAACAAAAAGTTATTGGTACGCTAAAGTTGGTATTTAGAAAATTTGGTGAAGATCGGACCATTAGTACGGCGCGGGCACTTTAGACAGAGGGATCTCCGCCATTTTTGGGGCTTTATGATGTGAAAATTTGGTGAAAACAGTGATAAATTGCGGTCATGAAGTGTTCCGGCGGACGGATGGTCGGCACAACAGACGATGAGGATATTGATCATTCTTTTCTGCGGGAAGACCCTTTTCCAGAGACCGTGAAATGGAGGGCATCACAATATTACTCTTTGAGGAAGTTAACAGAACCCAGGAAAAAAACCCCGTAGGGTAAAAAGCGCGTTTTTTAAAAGTATCCTTAAGGGTATCACAATCGCATTATTTTTGAAGAAGTTGAAAAGGATTTTTTTTTTTTTTTTTTGCGAAAAACGGTATATTTCATTCTTGCTTTTTTTTTTTTTTCATCAAAAAACGGACGGACATAACTTTTTTTCGATCAAGAATTTGAAAAGATAAAAATTGATGAAGTAAATGAAAAAAGCAATTCCAGGCAACTTACAAACTCTACCCTTAAGAATAGCCGATGATATCCATCTCCAGAAAATGTCCCGTAATTTGTTTCAAGGAGTTTGTCTAAATCTACCAACACAGAAAACGCTTACGCAAAATCCGTATTCATTTTAAAACGAATAATGAAAATAAAGCGAGTAAGTAAGGCATACCTTTGGCGACCTTAATTTTATGATTTTCCTTTCCACTAAGTTGCTTTTTATATTTTCTAAACTTACCTCTGGGTCGGTTGACACATTGCCCGTTTTTAATGGGAGTACCGTCGTTGCAAATGCATCGCCTTCTCGAGTCCCTGTCGTCGACTTTGCAGCTCGAGAATACGATATGGGCGCACTCCTCGTCGGACTTGCACTCCTTTCCCTTACCTACGATCACACACAGACACACTCATACTCAAGAACTCTCATTTCTCGAAGAATGGAACAAAATAATAAATCTGAACTCTCATCAATTATTTCTAGTTCTCTGAATCAAAAATCTTTTTGATCTAAAGGGGTCGATATTCTGTTCCATTTTTATACCAAAGAGAAAGAGAGCTGGCGTTTATATACAAGGCAGTAAAGAATAAATTAAAGACACATGGCTACTTCTGCTGTGCATACAGAATAGAAGTCCACTGAAGAATTATCTAATAGATTAAGAGATAGAAAAAGAAGCTTTAATAACATCAATATTATCAAAATCAGGACTGAAAAAAAATTGTCCGAGTAAATATTTTCAGACCTGATTTTTTCAAGAGGCATAATATTTACATTGCGTATTTTTAGCTCTAACTATTTAAAACTCTCTAAAGTGGCATTAAGCCAATCTCAACAAAATGAGTGTGATTTTCTAGGGTTTTGGGAAAATTCAGATGTTGAGATTTGGAAACAGTACTGGCATCGGGCCACCAGACGCAACTCAAAGTAGAATGTAACCATTTTTCATTCAGTATTAAGGTAGGAAAAATAAAAGTCTTCGCCCAGTCAGGCCACGCGTTACGGAGGTGAACAGCAAATTTCTCCCTACTATAATTTTTTCCTCTTCTTCAATTGACTTCGGCGCTGAAAACTGCGAAAGTCTTCCGGAAGCGCAGAAAACCTCATGGATATCCTTATCGGGGAAAAAAATTGTTGGAGAAAAAATTTGATGTTCATAATTTAATATTTTTTCATCCCTACTAAAAAATTTTTAAGTATCAAGGCAGAAAAAATGAAAGTTTTGGCCCAGCTAGGTCTCACTAAACGGCGGTGGACACCATAAATTTTTCATGACTAAAAATTTGTATTTTCTTCCCCCTATTCGTTAAATTAAGACGTAATTCATACTATTAATACTTAATCTCATTTTAATTATCCGAAAAGGGGCGTTGTCACCTACGTTTTTAGTTAATAAAGAAGTTTCGTGCTGTAATAAATTGTAAAAACCTATTTCGTTAATTTAAATTAATTAATTTTCACACCCCTAGTACAAGCGAACGTAACTGGGGACTTTCTGGGGGCTTCAGGGACTCAAAATGGCGATTGTGTACTTTTTTTATTTCAATATGCTGAAGCAAGTAATTTTGTGAAGTTCAATAAATTTAGTTGAGATTGGCTTTAAATTACTCGTTTAAAGTGCTGAATAACGTTATTACCTCGGATTATCCCAAAAACTAAAACATTTAAAAATTGTTTTTAAAAAAATGTCTTTTCGTTTTACCTACGAGCGGAGGCTGAGTGACTTCTGGCGTTTTTCCGAAAGCCGTTAGCCTTTTCGACCTTGTCAATTCGTGAGCGGCAGTGGCTCCAAAGAGGAGGACGAGGGTGATAAAAACGGTCTTCATCCTTCTTCGTCTTAGCTTCCAATGCGCGATTATCGAGGGTCAGATTAAAACGGAGAAGGCGGCGTTTCTTCAGGGGGTGGTAAAACGAGTGGTGGGAAAAGGTGGTGGAAATCGGGCTTGAAGGCCCCAGAGAACATGCGCAGTAAGCCCACAGCATCCATCCACCATCTCATAAAATGGCGCCCGCGAAAATTATTCTAACAATACACCTAAAACTTCTACACCATTAAAACTGCTGTTTACTAATGATATTGCGGTAAAAGCGATTATTAGGTGTTTAAAAGAGCATTTGGACTAATTTTAGCGTGTAGAAAAGTGCTTTACTGCAATTTTCATGCGAAAGAAAATTCTCATTACGAGATCTTATCTTCACAAAAATTAGGAGATGCGATGGAAACAACCTGTGGCTGATTTTGTAGCCTATAGAAATTCCCTCCAAAACACAAAAGCTAAATTCTTAGATTTTTTTTAAAACAAAGAATATGTTAATTTTATGTCGACATGCAGATCTTAAAATAGGTGGGTTTATTTTACGCCCTCCATAATTAAATTCTGAATAAACAGTTCATCGCGGTGTATACTATCTTGAGTCACGTACCCTCCAAATTGAATATAAGGACGCCGAAATGTGAAATTTTTTTATAAATTGCGTTTTCTTCGGGTCTGGTCAAGAAAGTGGGTCATTTCTCATTTCGCGTTCTATTATTCATAAGGACAATGGATATTGTACAACAGCTCATTGTTGAGAGCGTGTTTACCAAATGATATATTGAGG
Organism: Orius insidiosus; assembly: GCA_014119065.1. Classification (NCBI taxonomy): domain Eukaryota; kingdom Metazoa; phylum Arthropoda; class Insecta; order Hemiptera; family Anthocoridae; genus Orius; species Orius insidiosus. The sequence continues at coordinate 40,878 of JACGAQ010001500.1, read as the reverse complement.
TCTTGGAAAATATGTGTCAAATTTCCAATATCTCAAGAACGTCATGATTTTTGTTTTCCTTTTATTCACCTTAAAATAAAACGGCCTTCAACTAAGAAATACATAACTTTTCTATAAAAGTAAGTATCTATATAACTCCAGGGATGTTAAAAAGTATCTTTAAAAACTCTAGGGACGCTAAAAAGTGTCTATAAAACTCAGGGATGTTAAAAAGTGTCTATAAAACTCCAGGGATGTTAAAAAGTGTCTATAAAAACTCCAGTTGTTAAAAAGTGTCTTTAAAAACTCCAGGGATGTTAAAAAGTGTCTTAAAAAACTCTAGGACACTAAAAGTGCTATAAATACTCCGAGATGTTAAAAAGTGTCTTTAAAAACTCCAGAGTTGTTAAAAAGTGTCTTAAAAACTCCAGGGATGTTAAAAAGTGTCTTAAAAACTCTAGGGACACTAAAAAGTGTCTATAAACTCCGGAGATGTTAAAAAGTGTCTATAAAAACTCCAGAGTTGTTAAAAAGTGTCTTAAAAACTCTAGGGACCTAAAAAGTGTCTATAAATACTCCGGAGATGTTAAAAAGTGTCTTTTAAAAACTCCAGGGATGTTAAAAAGTGTCTTAAAAACTCTAGGGACACTAAAAAGTGTCTATAAATACTCCGGAGATGTTAAAAAGTGTCTTTTAAAAACTCCAGGGATGTTAAAAAGTGTCTTAAAAACTCTAGGGACCCTAAAAAGTGTCTATAAATACTCCGGAGATGTTAAAAAGTGTCTTTTAAAAACTCCAGGGATGTTAAAAAGTGTCTTAAAAACTCTAGGGACACTAAAAAGTGTCTATTGTAACAAAGGGACAGGAGTTAGGATAGGCAAATCGGCTTAGCACGTCTCTGGGAGTAGCATTATTGATAAGACACCCCAGTATCCACATGAAGAGAGAAACGGGGGTAAAGGTATCTTTAACCCTATGGTTTCATATGTACAATATCGGAGGGGGTAGTCCTCCCTAAAAAGGAGGGGGGAAGAGTTAAACCAGAGAGATTAAGACTAAGACTCGGGGCCATTCTGACCCTGCATCTTGGAGTGACTGGACGTGAAGCCCGAATATTAATTAAGGTAAAATTAAAGAATATTCCGAAACCATTTGTCCATATATCCATAATAGCTAAGGTTAGGATAACTAATTAGTGTGTATTTTATATAATATAATCAATAAATGGTATTTAGACTGTAAAGTATTATTATTCATTTTACGCCCCTAATTAAGTAACGAAAGAGGAAATAACATCATCCTCCGGGGAAAATTAAAGATACAAAATATCCACCCCGTTACAAGTGGTGGAGGCGCCGTTTCTTCGAACTTTTGTCTCGAAGTGATCCGCGCTCTGTGGTCCCTAAAATAGAGTTTTGTTTAATAATTTTTTTTTAAGGGGATTTCGAGGTTTTTGGGTGTTTTGTTTTGGGATTTAGGTACTAGAGTAGTGCATGGTTTAGTTTTAAGGTTTGTTGCATGTTTTATTTTAAGGGGATTTCTCCTGGTTTGGCATTTGACAGTTTGAAATTTTTTTTTATATGATAAGTTTTGTTTTTGGGTTGGTACTTTTTTTTTTGGGTTTCATCTGGGTGCTTTAAAGAAATAAGTGCCTTGCGGATATTCCGATTTTCGGTTTTCCGTTCGCTGACCGTTGAGGGGAGGTTCTTATTTTGAGCCTCCGGCGTAGCACGAATTTCTTTTCAATATTTTTCTTTTTTTGTTTTGTTTTTCTTTCTTCTTTTTTGGTTGGTTTGGGTGCTTTGGAGAAATAAGTGCCTTGCGGGTATTCCGATTTTCGGTTTTCCGTTCGCTGACCGTTGAGGGGAGGTTCTTATTTTGAGCCTCCGGCGTAGCACGAATTTCTTTTCAAAATTTTTCTTTTTTTTGTTTTTGTTTCGCGTTACCCGTGCCTTGCGGATATTCCGTGATCTGCGGTTTTCCGTTCGCTAACCAGTTTGGGGAGACACTTATTTAGAGTCTCCGGCGAAGCGCGGGTGTCGTGGACAATTGATGGTTTGCTGGGGGATTTTAATTACCTGAGGAAATTTATTTTGGGAATTTGGGGTGAGGACAAATAAATAACACATTTAAGGTGGGCTTTTAATGAGTAAATTACGGGGTTTTAATATTATCATTTTCTTTTATTTTAATGGTATCATTTTTTTTTTTCATGTCTGGTAAATAATTCTTTCATAAGTTGTTTATTTGACACGGGTAGTAATATTTCGGCAATTAATGCAAATTTGGTTGAAAACAGCGGATATCACGTAAGACAATACGGGGGGACAGCTAAGTCGGCGAATCAAACTTTGTTAGAAATAATAGGTAATACAGTAGTTAGCATAAGATTAGGAAGTAAGTCTGTTAGTTATACGTTATTTGTGGTTAAACAACTCAATCACCCGGTAATATTAGGAACTGACTTTTCCATAAATATGGAGTAAGAGTGGACTTTGGGGAAAGAGAAATAGTTTTTGGTAAGTTGGATGGAGTGGTCATTACGTTTGATGGGAAAATGAAGGATAACAGATTTAGTTTAAAATATGATGAGTATATACCTCCTAGAGAGTAGGGAAGTAGAAATTTCTGAAATAGATTTAAAGGAAAATGTAAATTTGTTAGATATATTGTCACCCGCTTCCACACACTTGGGGAAGTCGATTCATATAGAGGGTAAAATGGTAGGATTAATATGGAGGATAAAATGGTAGGATTAAGAGTAAATAGCATAAAATTGTTCAATTGTGGGGTTACTACGCAAAGACTGTTGAGTGGGACCGTGTTAGGAGAAATTAGAAGAGACGTAATAAAGAGAAAAAAAAAAAAAAAATAGGCATGTGTTAAAATAAAATCACTGGCCTACAAAAAACGTACCCGACCCCCCGGGATACCACCAGATGTGAAAGTATCGGAGACTTTTGACGTGGGTCCGGATGAAAAAACACTTGTCGCGCTGGGGACCCAGAAAACATTGGGAAACAATAAACCTATCTTGGTGGACAGAAGGGGCGTTAAGATAGAATCCATCACTTTCTGTTGCGGAGTACTTAAAAATTTATAATTTAGTTAAAAATAGCCGATAGTTCCCCAGAGTTCACCTTGGAGTCATGTAATAATTGATTTTTAGGACCTTTAAACCACTCGAGTGGTTCATATTCATACATAATAGTAGGTACTTGCACCACCACACGATTCGCGATAGCCAAGGCTACCAAGCGTGCGGATTCTGGAGCCGCCACGCTATTTTTGGACGAGATAATCTGCCGTAGATTTGGCATTTTTACCCACCTCAGTTAACTCGGATGTGTTGACGAATATATCCAAGTTGCAAGAGGTTCGTACCCAAATACCACAAATTCTGCAAAAGGCGCAGGCACGCCAAAAGAAGTACTATGATAAAAAACATAAATCCATGGAATATAACGACGGGGATTTGGTATTGATACGTCAATTTTCGCAAATTTCAGACAAACCGGCGAAATTAGACGACAAATATATTGGGCCATATATGGTACTTAAAAGGGCGGGGCCTGTTACATACGAAATCAGGATGTTAAAAAATGGAAGGTGGACAGACGAAATAGTGAATATTAGGAGAATGAAATTGTATAATTCACGTTAATTCGCGATACTTTTGATGTTCACCTTAGAAATATTTCTTTTCCAAAATGGCGGGGTGGAGTAGGATCTAAGTGTTAGGTAGGAGTTTTCAAATAGAGAAAATGTTGTTGCGTAAATGGGAGGCCTCCTGTTTGAAAAAGTGTGTGAAGTGTGAAAGGAAGTATGATAGTTTAGGTTAAGGTTAGCGCACGTACGAGGGAAGGCGGATAACGACTTTTGACCGTCCTTTTGAGAGGGTGTCGGATGGAATGGTACGACTAGATCGGCACTGAGCGGGTAATCAGCGGATAAAGGAGTTGAAGTCTTCTCGCGCTGGAGATTGAGAGCGTATTTTTGAGAGGTTTTGAGATTTTTGAGTATTTTTGAGAGGTTTTGAGATTTTTGAGTAGTATTTTTGAGAGGTTTTGAGATTTTTTTTTTGAGAGGTTATGATTATTTGATTAAAGTTATGATTATTTGGTTTATTATGGTTATGATTATTTGATTAAAGTTATGATTATTTGGTTTATTATGGTTCATTATGGTTATGAGTATTTGAGGGCGTTCTATTTTAAAGCGTTAACTTGAGGGCTTTATTAGGCGTCATGTGGGAAAATTCGCGGGCAACAATGGTTGTTGTTAACCTGAGAACAACAATGGTTGTTGTTACTTGGAGGAGAAAACTGGAAGGGATGTAGCTAGTTTGAGAGCAAAAAAGGATTGGATGTTGTTAATTTGAGAACAACAATGGTTTTGTGTATGTATCCTATTATCTGAGAATAGGTACCCATTATCTGAGAATGGGTTATCGTACCCAGCGAGTTTCGAAATTACTCGAGGCGCCCTATACGTATCCGCGTGCGTAGGCGATAAGTGAGAACTACATCGTGGTCCCGGGACCACAGTATAAATGAGAAATTTGGAGTGAATGGGATTTGATTAACTTTCCTTGGAAAATGAAAATGAATAAATAGACAGTCATGCTGAAGTGGAAATTTCTTTTAAGAGTTGTTTAGCTGCATAGGTTAATTGGGTAGTAGTTAAGATAAGGGGTTCCGTCATTTGATAATGTTAAGAAAAAAAAAAAAAAAAAAAGAGAGGATATAGTTTGTGCTTACGAATGTGATATGAGGGGATATTTTGGAAAGTGCATGGTTGCATAGATGAGTGTTTTAGAAGGTATGTTTTTGGAAGTGCGTGGTGGCATAGATAAGGCTTTTCGAAGAAAATATGGAAGGGTCAACAAAAAAAAGTGAAGAGGTTGAATGTAGGAAACCATAAATTGAGTGATAGATGATGGGCTTGAAAACAAAAAAAAAAGGGGTAGAGGTTGAAAGTGGGAAAACGTAAACAAAAAAAATCCTCAAGATGGAATGGTAAGCACAATTTCAAGTGGGGACGGATTCATAGGACGGAACTCCGTAGATATAATGATTTAGGGTAAAAAAAAAAAAAAAAAAAAAAAAAAAAAAAAAAAAAAAAAAAAAAAAAAAAAAAAAAAAAAAAAAAAAAAAAAAAAAAAAAAAAAAAAAAAAAAAAGGATGGAGATTTTCAATTTGAGAATTTAAGAATTTGTGAATTTTTGGATTTTTGGGAATTTGAAGATTCGGATTGTTTTAAGTTATTAGAATTTTAGGAATGAGTTTTGAATTTTATTATACACAATAACAAAAGGGACACTTTGGAAATAATCGGGAGTAGGAATTTGAAAACAAAAAAGGATAAAATGGACAAATGGTTTACGAAGTAAATGAAATGAGAGTAAAGCAATTTTGAAACTTCAACATGGAAAAATTCAGAAAGGAGGGGCAATCCAAGCTCCAGGATGCAATCAGGATGGTCCGAAGGGTATGTAAAAAAAAAAAAAAAAAAAAAAAAAAAAAAAAAAAAAAAAAAAAAAAAAAAAAAAAAATACGAATAAGATATAAATAAGAAAATGTCTATAATGTAGTTTATTTTAGAAATTTTGGCAAGATGGTAAATGTTAATGAAGGAGAGGAACAGCATGACGGAGAGGTTTTCCGGGGATTCAACGGTCGAATGGGCCCGAATCACCCCAAACCAGTTGGATACGACGGGAAGACGAGATAACAATACAGCATGAGTGCAGCTTTCCCAGGGCCAACGGTCGCGCCGTGATCGGCGATCGAACTTCGTTCAAGACCTTCATTAAAGACTTTAATTTACTTTTTTTTTTAATTTTGTTGTAGCTAAGTTCTTTTATAATTTCGTTTACTTAATTTAATGTCATTTAGAATGGTATATACCCCCGTAAAGTAAGGTTAAATTTGTAATTTGGACTGTAATTTGTAATTGGTAATTCTGAGCGAGTTTTGGGACTTTTGAAAATCTTTAAAAAATTTTTGAAAGAATTTTTTTTTGGAAGTAAGGTGAAATTTTGTAATTTGTAATTTGTAATTTGTAGTTCTGGGTGAGTCTTGGGGCTCACAAAATTTTTTTATGTATGTACACTTTAATACTTTGTAGTTTTAAGTGCTTATTTTGTATGTACACTTTAATACTTTGTAGTTTTAAGTGCTTATTTTTGTATGTAAACTTTGATACTTTGTAGTTTTAAGTGCTTAATTTTTTTTTAGTAGAATTTTTTTTTGTAGATGTTAGTTGGTTTAGTTAATCTTTTGGTGCAATTTTTATTATGTATTTTTTTTTTACGCAAGAATAATTTTGTCTATTCAAGATACTGTATTATTTTTTTTTTTGCATGTAACCTTTAATAATTTGTAGTTTTGAGTGCTTATTTTTTTTAATAGGTTTTTTTTTTTGTAGATGTTAGTTGGTTAAGTTAATCTTATGATACTTTTTGTTATGTATTTTTTTTTTAGCATGAGTAATTTTGTATTTTCAAGATACTGTGTTATCTTTTTGGGTTAATTTTGTGTTGCCAATGTTATTTTTTTTAGGTTGTCTTCTTGATGGTGCTTGGGGATATTAGGACTGTGGTTTCGGAACTGGTTTTCAAAATAACGAGTTTAAATTTTTTTTGTTTTGTACAAGTGGGCATTTTTAAGAGTCACGGGCCTTACCCCTGACACCGAGGACGGTGTCTAACTGGAGCGGGGGAAGGATGTAACAAAGGGACAGGAGTTAGGATAGGCAAATCGGCTTAGCACGTCTCTGGGAGTAGCATTATTGATAAGACACCCCAGTATCCACATGAAGAGAGAAACGGGGGTAAAGGTATCTTTAACCCTATGGTTTCATATGTACAATATCGGAGGGGGTAGTCCTCCCTAAAAAGGAGGGGGGAAGAGTTAAACCAGAGAGATTAAGACTAAGACTCGGGCCATTCTGACCCTGCATCTTGGAGTGACTGGACGTGAAGCCCGAATATTAATTAAGGTAAAATTAAAGAATATTCCGAAACCATTTGTCCATATATCCATAAATAGCTAAGGTTAGGATAACTAATTAGTGTGTATTTTATATAATATAATCAATAAATGGTATTTAGACTGTAAAGTATTATTATTCATTTTACGCCCTAATTAAGTAACGAAAGAGGAAATAACATCATCCTCCGGGGAAAATTAAAGATACAAATATCCACCCCGTTACACTATAAATGCTCCGGAGATGTTAAAAAGTGTCCATAAAAACTCCAGAGTTGTTAAAAAGTGTCTTAAAAACTCTAGGGACCCTAAAAAGTGTCTATAAATACTCCGGAGATGTTAAAAAGTGTCTTTTAAAAACTCCAGGGATGTTAAAAAGTGTCTTAAAAACTCTAGGGACACTAAAAAGTGTCTATAAATACTCCGGAGATGTTAAAAAGTGTCTTTAAAAACTTCAGGGATGTTAAAAAGTGTCTTTACAAAACTCCAGGGACGACTGAACTTTTCCGCCCTTCATAAAGAAAAAACTTTTCAAGGGTTTTCTACAGTCTTTAGGTCTATAAACGCCCTTTACTGAATTTTCAGGTGGTCCTGGCGAGCTTGTCGCCCTCAGCCCTTTGTTGTGGCCCTGCAGTGCAGTTAAAGTCAAACTCGTTTTCCTTTCTTCGAAATAAAGTCTTTAAGCTCACAAAACCTAAGGTGGCTGACCTTTTGTTACAATAAATATGCAAATTAACCTAAAATTCGCCAGTGCGCACGAAAGCCTTAAGATACACGGCTTTTGATAAGCAAAGCGCGCCTCCTTGGCAAAAAGTTTAGTTTTTAATTTTGTGATTAAGCGTTTCAGATGAATTTTTCCGTTAGATCATATGCCAAATATTATGATTTCTTTTGACAAAATTTATGTGAATGTAGCTTAGATTTGTTAGTTGAGGTAAAAGGGTGAGTTTTCTGTATAATGTCGGACATAGCAAGAGGCAAGAATACCGATTTGAACGTAAGTAGGTATAATTAAAAATTAATGGGCGAATAATGTCTATTATGCAGAGAATAACCCTAAAAAGATGGGAAATAACGCCAATTCATTACCGTCGAGAACTGCCTCCAACTACGGGGCTGTTTACCCGAACGTTGATCATGAGTCAGCTAGCGGCCATCGGTGCGTTAGTACGAATCGAGGAGAAGCTTTCATGGATGAGAACAAGCCTGGAAAGGAGGTTGTCGAAAGGTGTGGTAAATCATTCGGGACAGTTCGTCATTTTGATGAATGCAGATCGTCCGGGAACCGAGGAGCCACTACACGGTACGCGAAAGACACGAGACCTGGACTCCTAAATCAAGCCCTCAAAACCTTCCTGGAGGGAATACGTTGCTCCTTTGTCAGCCTACAATCGAAATTCAACCTTTAACCTCCGAAATGTTAATGAACGAACTTCCCAGTTTAAAATCATCGATATCTTCTTGTCTAGGTTTCGGAAAAAAGTCAACCCTGAAGATCTTCCTGGATTGAGCAAACCCTACAGACGATTCGCCAAGACAGAAAGAAGCCTTATCAACGAAGTCAGAGATAAAATCAATGAAACTATTTCACCAATCTTAACCAAAGAAAACCTACCCGGTCTGCGCAAACCGTTCAGCGACTTCGCCAATGAGAAAAAGAAAACTGAAGTATGGCCGAGCCTCAAGTCGACTTGCCATTTCGAACAATATCTTCCAAAAGAAAAAAGAAAACCCGAAATGATCGCTCAAGTAGAAGAAAATTTGACCAATGAAATCAGAAGAAGTTCTATAAAAAGACTTGTTAAAAATAAATCCGTCGAAGAATATTTGGCAGAATTAGAAAAAGATTTGATAGAACTAACAGAAAAACGATCTGCTCCAACTCCTAATTTTGAAAATGAGAAATTAGATATTGAGTTAATCAAAAGTGATTTAGAAAATGAACCTTCTAAAGATGCAAGAAACGAGGAAGAAATTAAACATGAGGAAGAGAATCCAACTGAAATCCCAACCGATGTAATCGCCGAAGAGACACCGATGATGCCAGATACTCAACCATTAGAAAGTTTAGATTCATTACAAGAACTAAGCACTGATAACTCATTGGACAGAATCCCAGATTTCAAAGAAGACACTGAAGCAACCGATTTGTTAAACGACACTCCCGCTGAAGGTTCTCCTGAAGGTCCCAAAGAGGAAAAAATCGAAAAAATAAGCGACTCAAAAGCAGAACACGGTTACGCACAAGTCCCGCAAACTTTGAATTTCGGTGAGAAGCTAATTGAAGGACACATTCATAAATCCAAGAGAAAAAAAGAGAATCCGGAAAGGTCAACACTTGAAAAGTGGCCTTCCGTCCTCGATTACTATGAAGATCAGGGATCGAAAAAAGACGAGAGGAAACAGATGGACGACTGGGAGCGTCTGGAAAACCTCAAAAGGGCCAACATGAAACAGAATTTGGGTGGGAAAGAATGACACAATGAAGAAAACTGAAAAATAAACTTTTTTTTTTGCATATTTTGTCAACAGCAATATCAGCCAAAACCTGCAGTCCTCCTTGCCCCATTTTCACTGGATATTTAGGAGTTTTCCTCGTTATTTTGACCGAAAAACCCCAATTTTACATGATTCACCAAGTTTCGCTCGGATTTTTGACAGGGAAGCCCAATTGTCGGCAGTTTCCCCAGGTTTTTGTCAGGTCTTACTGAGGGACCAAACGAGATGTATCCCACATTTCGTATTTTTAGAGGAGTCTCGGCGTTTTCTCCAGTCTGGCCAATGTAGTTCTTTGCCGGTAAGAGCTATGATTAGACTGCGGGGTTATTGAGTTGCAGTGCGCCATCGTAACTACATAACTGCGGAAGTGAAACATTAAATGCACTAATTATGTTGGTAACCTCATATTTATTTCTAGCTTGTATACTAGTTGTAATAGTTCTCCGTGTATTTCAAGTTAATAATCAAAAATTTTGAGATAGAGATCTAAACGACATCGTGACAATCTTTATTCAATAGTAATACGTCGGGCGAAATTTTGATTTCACGCGAGAAACAGTTTCTAAACTTCACTGTTGATACAAAAAGGTGGATATCGAGCGAGTCGAGATAAGTCTGTTCTCCACTTATCTCGGCACCCCATTCCCCGCGTTCTCGTAAGGGAAAAGGAGGGAAAAGGGCCGAGATAAAATCTAAGGGCCCCATCTATCTCGGAGGTCACGCAGCGCGTGTCCGACTACAAGAAACACGCGAACTATGGCGTCACGGTTATGACCTCACCTGTAAAAAAACCCGACTCCTCTCCCCCCTCACCACAAGTACGTAAATCGCATCTTTCCGAAACGATCGTGGCTAATTTTAGCGGCCACACCCCACCAGAAGCTCCCACCCTTCTCTTGTACAAATGATTATGCGCCATTTTTGGACCGATAACGGATTTAATGGCCACCGTTTTTTGAAAACATGGATTAAGGGGTGGACTTGACCAATTTATACCGAACAGCTATTTAAAAGCCACCAAAAAAAATTGAATTTGCCATTTCTGATAATTCGAACACGACTTTTTTTCAACCCTTTTTATGTTAGTAGCATCGCGAGATGGCTAAGTTGGACGGAACTGAATTATTCGTTGGAGCTAATAGGAGCAAATAACAGATAATCGACAATAGTCTTGAAATTTACAGCTAAACAGTCCCTTGTCAATAGTCTTCAAATCGGCAGCTAAACATTCTCTTGTCAATAGTCTTGAAATTGGAAGCTAAACAGTCGCTTGTCAATAGCCTTCAAATTGGCAGCTAAACAGTCGCTTGACAATAGTCATCAAATTGGCAGCTAAACAGTCGCTTGACAATAGCCTTCAAATTGGCAGCTAAACAGTCACTTCTCAATAGTCTTTAAATTGGCAGATAAACAGTCACTTCTCAATAGTCTTTGAATTGGCAGCTAAACAGTCGCTTGACAATAGTCATCAAATTGGCAGCTAAACAGTCCCTTGTCAATAGTCTTCAAATCGGCAGCTAAACATTCTCTTGTCAATAGTCTTGAAATTGGAAGCTAAACAGTCGCTTGTCAATAGCCTTCAAATTGGCAGCTAAACAGTCGCTTGACAATAGTCATCAAATTGGCAGCTAAACAGTCGCTTGACAATAGCCTTCAAATTGGCAGCTAAACAGTCACTTCTCAATAGTCTTTAAATTGGCAGATAAACAGTCACTTCTCAATAGTCTTTGAATTGGCAGCTAAACAGTCGCTTGACAATAGTCATCAAATTGGCAGCTAAACAGTCACTTGTCAATAGCCTTCAAATTGGCAGCTAAACAGTCGCTTGTCAATAACCTTCAAATTGGCAGCTAAACAGTCACTTCTCAATAGTCTTTAAATTGGCAGCTAAACAGTCGCTTGACAATAGTCATCAAATTGGCAGCTAAACAGTCGCTTGTCAATAGCCTTCAAATTGGCAGCTAAACAGTCACTTGTCAATAGCCTTCAAATTGGCAGCTAAACAGTCACTTCTCAATAGTCTTTAAATTGGCTGCTAAACAGTCGCTTGACAATAGTCATCAAATCGGCAGCTAAACAGGCACTTCTCAACAGTCATCAAATTGGCAGCTAATCAGTCGCTTCTCAATAGTCTTCAAATTGGCAGCTAAACAGTCGCTTCTCAATAGTCTTCAAATTGGCAGCTAAACAGTCGCTTCTCAATAGTCTTTAAATTGGCAGCTAAACAGTCTCTTGTCAATAGTCTTCAAATTGGCAGCTAAACAGGCACTTCTCAACAGTCTTCAAATTGGCAGCTAACAGTCGCTTTCAATAGTCTTCAAATTGGCAGCTAAACAGTCGCTTCTCAATAGTCTTCAAATTGGCAGCTAAACAGTCGCTTCTCAATAGTCTTAAATTGGCAGCTAAACAGTCTCTTGGCAATAGCCTTCAAATTGGCAGCTAAACAGTCACTTCTCAATAGTCTTTAAATTGGCAGATAAACAGTCACTTCTCAATAGTCTTCAAATTGGCAGCTAAACAGTCTTGACATAGTCATCAAATTGGCAGCTAAACGTCTCTTGTCAATAGCCTTCAAATTGGCAGCTAAACAGTCACTTTCAATAGTCTTTAATTGGCAGCTAAACAGTCTCTTGTCAATAGTCTTCAAATTGGCAGCTAAACAGCACTTCTCAACAGTTCAAATTGGCAGCTAAACAGTCGCTTCTCAATAGTCTTCAAATTGGCAGCTAAACAGTCGCTTCTCAATAGTCTTCAAATTGGCAGCTAAACAGTCGCTTCTCAATAGTCTTCAAATTGGCAGCGAAACAGTCGCTTCTCAATTGTCTTAAATTGGCAGCTAAACAGTCTCTTGCAATAGCCTTCAAATTGGCAGCTAAACAGTCTTGTCAATAGTCTTCAAATTGGCAGCTAAACAGTCGCTTGTCAATAGTCTTCAAATTAGCAGCTAAACAGTCTTTGACATAGTCATCAAATTGGCAGCTAAACAGTCTCTTGTCAATAGCCTTCAAATTGGCAGCTAAACAGTCACTTGTCAATAGTCTTCAAATCGGCAGCTAAACAGTCTCTTGTCAATAGCCTTCAAATTGGCAGCTAAACAGTCGCTTGTCATAGTTTTAAATTAGCAGCTAAACAGTCGCTTGTCATAGTCTTCAATTGGCAGCTCCAAACAATCGCTTGTCGATAGTTATTCGTTTTCAAAGTAAGGGATTTGATTTTTAAGGGATAATTGTAAATCCGTTCCTACTTTAATTATAAATCCGTATCTCAGAGAAAAAAACAAAAAATAATAATAATAATAATAATAATGACAGTAGCGTTATTAGGGGAAAACCCATTTCTAAGCAAGAAAAAAAAATGAAAAAATCTGGTAACAAAAAAAATTTATCTTATGTCGAAAAAAATTCTGTGGAAAAGGTAGGTAGGGTACCTTTTTTTTTCAATATGTACTTAATATGGTTATTCGACCATTTATTTATTTTAAATAGCTAAAAAGCTTCGAATAAAACATAAAAGGAGTGTATTCTACGTAAAATTGTCTGTAAAATCCGAATCGGCAATCAAAAATAGGGTTCCCATTTAAGTTATGAAAGTTTTGTCCGTTTTAAAGGAGAATTCGCGTTTTTGACGTTCTGCGCATGAGCAATCGAAAAACCGTTTTAAGCTTCTTTATCTACGCTCAAAACTATGGTGGGTTGTAGTTTAACTTTTTTGTCTCCGGAGACGTCCATATCAAAATTAACTTCTCCGGGGGCGGCGGAACGCTGCCAAACACAAAAAATTCAGAAACTAGACCCAAAATGATGGGGGTTACTGTTTAATTTTTTCTCTATTGATTCAGGGGTATCAGGGACGCCAACAAAAATTTGGAATCAATTCCTTTTACCGATTTAACAACTAAATTTTTAACTCTATGAATGTTTAAAACATTAAAACAAGTCGTGTTAATGTATTAAAAAGAACACGCGAATGATATAACAGGGTGCATTTAAACTAATATGCAAATTAAACCCAATGAGCTTGATTATTCATAAAAAGTCTTCGAGATTAAAAAAATGGTGTCGATGATCACCGGATTAATAGAATCGACTTTTTTGTCAGTGTAGAGGGTAAAAAAATTCGACCCTGAAATTACCCAGGGCGTTAATGATCTCATATAAATCTGAGATCCCGCACGAAACCCTACTTTTCCCACCCCCGTCTTTCCTTCTTTTTCTTTCACTTTTGACCGGGTAATTTTTTTAAAATGTCAGGGGGAAACTCCTTTGCCCATTAACGAAATCTTTGAGTCTACTAACGACCGCTTTGTAATTTTTCGTTGTAATTAGGGTAAATGAAAGACAACAGGGCGTAGATAAAAAGGAAGGTGGGTAAAAAAAACTTTTGTGCGCTTACGCTAAACCATCACGACGTTGAGGCGTTGCGGAAGTGTTGGTACCGATAAATCTTTTTTTTTAACTTCTTCCTCCTCCCATTTTATCGTAGAACCTAAGTTTAGAAATTTCTTAAAATAAACGCTATTTAGGGAAACAATTTTAAAGATTGGTACGTCCATCAATTCACCGCTTTTAGTTGATTACTAAAAAGTTCGATTTTTGTAGGTTTATTCGCGATGAAAATTTCTCATGTGATTTTAAACTCCCTTAAACAATATCTACACAATGAATGAAAAGCAGTGAAGAGAAAAAACCGTCCAAATGCCATCGACGAGTTTCATCGATGACATAGCGAAATTTACGATGATACAAAAATTCGTCATTTTTAGCGTTGGGATGTTTCTAGGCGCTATCGGTTTGTACTTCTCGTTGGACTTTGAAAGGAAAAGAGTCACTCGAATCGAACGTTTGCTATTCGACAGAATTTTCGACATACATTCAAACGCAATGGGGCTTCATGAAATAATGGACAACATAGCAAGAGAAAGGCAGGCAAACTACCCAAGAAAACAAATAATGTTCGGAAAAGATGAAAATTCAGAAGAATACATTTTAAAAATGATCTACACCAAAATTATTTCCATCAGAAAAGCCGCTTTGGAAGGACTCAAAATATTAAATGACGAGGAAACCTTTGTTGTTCCGTCAGTCCCGGAACCTTTGTCTGGAACGCCGAATTCGCCAGAGACCTACTCGATCATTTATTCAAAGACTCGACTTTCTAACTCTTAAAAACGTTAAAGTCCCTTGAAATCGATAAATTTAAATGCTTAAACAATAAATGACGTGATAAAGACGCTTCCTGCATTTAAAGTCCGGAAGGTCGTGCAACATGCTATTGAAAGATTAAACATAAGTTCGAATATTCAGTTTCATCCTTTTAGTTTATTTTTCTCTGTTATGTTAAAACAATTAAAGTTGTCTCTTTTTCTAGGTAATTGTGTCCTATTTATAGTTTGTTTGATAAAACTTTCACTATAAAAAGAAAAATTTAAGCCAGGTCAACGACAGCGAAAGGCCTGTTTCAAAAAAGATAGCCCCTAATTACTTTCCTATATTTGAGCACTAAAAATCGTCGTAAAATTTTTTACAAAAGCTCGTTCTCGTTATTTTGGGGATGTTAGACGGTCTTGGGAACAGTTTTTCCGAAAAAATTTTCCTTTGGAAAATAAAAAACTTACTTTTTGACTAAAAATTTTTTTCCAAAAAAACCGCTAGTCATTTTGTAGGTTTCGACGAGCTCTTTCAAAAAACATATTATAAAAGAAAATTCGATAAATAGTTTCGTCGTAATCCTTTTACAAAGATTAGGAAAATGCCGGGAGTGAAAGAAACTATCCCCCTTTCAAGGTCAGAGAACAGATATAAACCGTTTGATTATTTAAAATCGCAGCATCAATAATTCGTTCCCGAGGTGATTTTCAATTTTTAAGTTTTAAGCTTTAATTTTTTTTTTTTTTTTTTTTTTTTTTTTTTTTTTTTTTTTTTTTTTTTTTTTTAGTTTTTAAGTTTCACTATTGCTATTTGTGGGTATTTTTTTATATTGCTATACATGCTATTTGTTGACCTTTTAGTGTAATGAAGGTCTTGAAGAAGGGTGTGACAAAAATTGGATAATAAAAAGTGAAGTAATATTGCTGCACAAAAATCTGCAGTTTAATACATACACGAAGGCTCGTAAACTTCAGTTTTATTCTATTTTTGAATAAGAAAAAAAACTAATTATTACCATGATGGAACATAAAAAAGGAACTAAATAATGTGCCACCACGAATGAAATAAACCTTCGGCTATTTCTGTTCCTTTTGAGCTGATAAAGAGAATAGCGGGGTGAAGATAAACGGGTTTTAACGTGTTAACAGCCGCGGCGGTATTTACATAGAAAATATTGGCGAAGAAAATGAGAGGGGTCAGTGTTTTTTTTTTCTTCGACTGGATCGATATTTAGCGGTTAGCATTAATTGCTTTGCTTTAAACCTGTACCCGTTGAATGTTCAAGGTCAGATTTAGTAAGGAGATTGTTGCGTTTTTTGAGCGAGACTCACTGGGCTTTGTGAATCATGATTAACGTCCGAGGAAATTAGCTTCACGTTTTATTTTAGTTATTACACAGGCCAAAGAGTAAAGAACTAAAACAAATATGTACCAACCTAACATCTCTGTTAATGTATTTTAAACACAAAAAATGGGAAGAAAACTGCAGCCGGTTCACGGCAGGCCGGCACAACAGACAGATTCACCAAAAAGTTCACCATCAACAGATCTAACCTAACCTAACCGACCTAACCTAATCTAATCAGTTAACCTGTCGTTCACTAGTTTTCCGCAAGGCGATTTGTCCTAGAATGCAGGAAGGTACAGAAGAACAACCGTTCCACCTTCTACTTACCACACTTCTACCTCCCAGCTTTCTTTACAAACACCACCTCTTGTTTTTTATGGTTGTCAGAGATTGGTGGATTGAGAGGATTTGGTAGAAGGGGGAACGGTTGTTCTTCTCTACTTCCCGCATTATCGGACAAATCGGCTTGAGAAAAATAGTTCACCTGACAAGACCTATTAGGTTTTTTTTATCTCTTCCTCAGGTCTATTTATTCACTAAAGTAAGCGGAATGCCGTAATCAACATCAATCTTGTAAAGTAATAAATCTCGCTTGCTTTTTTGATTACAAAAGGTCTGAATGGCCCATTTCTAAAACCGTCCTTCGTGGTAATTACAATACTTTTTTTCAGCAATCTAAAGAGTTATTTATTGGCAAACTGTAAAATTCAAACGCTTACAAATCCAGGTTAAAATCAGATTTCTTGTACAGGGGTCTAATTAAAATGCATCTGGTGCACGTAATCTCATTGAAATACAGCCGCCCCAGAAATTATTGCCCTTAATCTACTAACCCAATTATCCCTTTTTATTCAAATAAATTGCTTCAAGTAATAAACATTAAAATATGCAAAATGTCATCAAAAAGAGGACGTTTCCTCCCAAACTTTTTAAACAAAAAAATTGCAGAAAATGTATTTTAAAAGAAAACCTGGTTTTTTAAATCTAAATCTTGATGAGACAGGAAGTAGAATTTTTGCGATTTGAAAGTTCTTGAGAAGTAATCAAATTATTTTATCTGTTTGCGAGACATTTTGAATGAAAGATAATAATGATTGAGGATCTATTTTGGTCAAAACTGAAGTGTTTGCAGGTGGGTCAGCTTCAATGCCCACTGAACAAAATGATACAAAAATTTTATTTTTTTAAATTTCTTTTTTATTTAACACTAATTACAAATTTTGGTAAAATATTTATTTAATTTGAATTGAACAATTAATTTTTTTTTTTAGCCTTTGCTGAAGAAAAAGAATGCACAAACAATGATGATTGTGAAATAGAACTTTCAATTTGTGTAAATTCAAGCTGCGTATGTCCTCCTGATTTTGTGCCAAACAACGTTTATACAAAATGCTTGCAAGGTAACATTTTAAATTTTTTCTGAAAAATAATCAAATTTTTAGTCGTTCATACTTATGGAGAAAGCTGTACGACAGCCTACAATGCTCTACAAGTCTCAAATCTGGCGGAAGTTGCATTAATAATACATGTGGATGTCAAAATGGATATCATTACTTAAAAGGAAAGTGTTGGAAATCTTTAGGGCTTGGAGATAAATGTAAAAAAGATGAAAACTGTTTTGTCAGTAATGATTTCGAATCTTCGGTTTGCGACAATAAATCAAAAATCTGTGTTTGTTCCGAAGGATATTATCAAAGAGAACATTCTTCATGTCGACGTGAAAGCCATAGTATTTCCTTCTTTTTATCCATTTTTATTATATATTATTTAGATCCTGGAGACCCCTGTGGAATATCTCTTGACTGCAAATTTGACAATGCTGTGTGCACAATGGACAGAAAATGTCAAGTAAAAGGCAGCCAACAAATATATTTTTATGAAAAAAAATAGAAAAGATTGTTTTTCAAAGTATTTATTTATCAGGTAAATATAATATAATTTAAAATTTATTTATTTGAATTTTAGTGGGTGAAAAGTGTAAATCTAGCTCAGACTGCCCAGCAAATGCTTACTGCAGTACGACAGGAACTTGTATGTGCAACCAAGGATTTTATTCTTCAGATAAAAAATCTTGTCATCCAGGTACTCTCTTTTAATTTAAAGTAATTTCATAAACTTTTACCTTTTGTAGAATGTGTGGGAAACCCATTTTCCTTATTCAGTTTGAACGCCTTTAGAATTTAGACATGTGCTAATTTCAGGAAAAACTCCTGAAAATCCTGTAGGAATAGGATTTCTCTGTCAAAGAACCGAGGAAAACCCCGGAAAATCCTGTAGGAATAGGATTTCTCTGTCAAAAACCGAGGAAAACCCGGAAAATCCTGTAGGAATAGGATTTCTCTGTCAAAGAACCGAGGAAAAAAGGAAAACCCGGAAAATCTGTAGGAATAGGATTCTCTGTCAAAGAACCGAGGAAACCCGGAAAATCCTGTAGGAATAGGATTTCTGTCAAAGAACCGAGGAAAACCCCGAAAATCCTGTAGGAATAGGATTTCTCTGTCAAAAAACCGAGGAAAACTCCGAAAAACCCTGGAAATTGGGTTTCTCTGTCAAAAAACAAAAGAAAAATCCTGAAAATCCAGTCAAAAGGGGTTTCTTTGTCAAAAAGCCAAGGAAAACTCCCAAAATCTTGTAAAAATGGGTTTATCTGTCAAAAAACCGAGGAAAACCCCTGAAAATCATTGAAAATGTGGTTTCTCTGTCAAAAATCCTATAAAAATGGGGTTTCTGGTGAACCTGTGACTTTTGGCAAGCTTTTCCACGGACACCCCTGGCCGACACTTTGTGAACTCCTGGTTCAAAGATTTCTTTTTTCAGAACTTGGTTCAAATTGTACCAGCGACAATGATTGCCTCGGTAAAAACACAATGTGCAGAGATTCCAAATATTGTACTTGCCAACAAGGATTTGTGGCTTCCAAAGATGGAAAATACTGCGATAAAAGTAAGAAAAAATTATAATTTTAGCCCAAAATAACAATTTTAGTGTCTCGATATCTCGGATGGAGTTGTCTTAGAGATGAACAGTGCGAATTTTCGGCCCAGAAGCATATGCGAGAATAAAAAATGTGCATGCAATAACGAATCTCGTTATGTTGAAGATCAAATGTTTTGCTGGATATCAAAAAGTAATTTTACATCATCATTCTTTCACATTTCTAAATTGAACTACAGAAACAGGCGAAGATTGCCTTGAAGATAGAGATTGCGGAAATGGAAACGTAACTTGCTCAAATTCTAAATGCATGTGTAAACCAGGAAATCATCCTTCATCAAGCAAAAACACATGTCGACCAGATTCCATCAATTTCGGCGACACCTGCGTTGAATCGCTTGACTGCGTTTTTCCAAACTCAACATGCAATACAACCGAAAAGCGATGCATTTGCGATAAAGGTTATATAAAAGATGGGACCAAATGTAAACCAGGTAAAATATCTATTTGATTTGTCGCATCAATCAAGTTTTTAGGAAATGGTGGAAAATGTGTGAACGACAGAACTGCACTGTGGCGCAAAGCCATTGCTTAAATTCAATTTGTTCTTGTAATGAAGGTTATATATCAAGTTTGACGTATGACACCTGCTTGCCATTAACTACAGCATATGAAGGATCATGCCAAGATACTGTTCAATGCTCAAGGTATACCAAGTAACAATCATTTCTAATCATTTAAAATAGCTAAATGCAGACTGCAAAAACAACAAATGTGTTTGTCGACCGGGAATGCATTACGACCAAGGATGGCAGTGTTATCTAAAAGCCAACATCGGGCAGAACTGCACCAGGTCAGGGCAGTGCTACACAAAAAATTCATTATGCATAAAAGGATCCTGCCAATGTAAAACAGGTTATCATCCCAGATTCATAGGAAACAACACAATTTGCACAAACGGTAATATTCTTGTAATTTAGCTTCTTAAGCTAATTTCTGTTTACAGGATCTTCAATGCTTTCTGGAAGTATTTTGGTTTTAATATCATTATCAGCTTTTATTTAAGTTTTAATAAAGCAATTTAGAAAAAAAGTTTATTTTAAGACCTCAATATTATAAATTTTTAAAAAGTTATCAAAAAATAATTAGGGGATGTTGGCAAGGTAATCTTTGACGGTGTTAGGATCGAGAACTTTAAAGCCACTGGCGTCGCAAACGCCGACTTCAATGTTGTCCGCAGTCATTTGACCTTCAAAGCCTTCTTTTAATGTAAGAATAGCAGTATGGACAGCATCATCCAATTCTAATGTTTCGCTATATCTAAAAATGAAATTAAAGTATAAAAAGAACTTTTTAAGTCTTTATTTTACCTTTTTTCCAAAAAGGCTTTTCCGTTGACATAGTTCTTTCCCATGGCGGTGGCTTTCCATGCGAAATATGCGCCACTTGGGTCACACTGGAATAAAGTAGGAGCACCGTTGTCCCACCCGCAGATTAACAAAGAAACACCAAACGGTCGAACACCACTGAAAATTCCAGAAGTTAAGGAACAAAGAAAAAATTAAAAATACCCAGATTGCGTATATTCCTGCATGACCATAGCAACTCGTTGTACTAACTGAGGCGTAGGAATTCTCTCCCCATAAACGAGCTGATACTGCTGAGCCATTTTTCGAGCCCTTTTCACCAAAAGGCGATAATCAGGTCCCATACCAGAATAACCATTCCGATATGATCGTAATCAACTCGATTTTCCTAATAGTATGCTCTTCATAAAGAATCGACTTATATTTGTTCTCAGTAGCCAAAACTACCCATTTGAAGCTACAATAAAAGCATTAGTTTCAGCAGTTTAATGGAATTATATACCTTTGATGCCGATGGAAGGAGCACCAGCGGCAACGGCTGCTAAAGCGTATTCGATCTGAACTAATTTTCCCGAAGGACTAAAACAAAATTGAATTAACGCTTTGAAAGATTAGAAAATTTACCTAAAAGTTGTTAGCGAGAAACTGTATCTTTCAGAGCCCATGATGATTAAACGAAATGTAGAAAATTACAAAAACACGAACTGACTCGGCTAAAATGCCAGCGTAACCTAACCTCAGGTTACAACACAGATTAATTGATTCTTGGACAATTATCCCCTTTCACAACATTTCCCTCTTTAGGATTTATACATCCCTAATATATTTTTCGAACTTTTTTTCCATAAATTCTATTAAAATAAGGAGTTTTTTTGCAAAAATTCGGTGAAGATCGGAAAAATAGTATGGTCGTAGCGCATTAAATAAATTTTTATTTATAAAAGATTAATGTGGAAGGAAGCTCTGTCAAAAACGGATTACACATTAGCTTTGTTCCAACCGCGTTTGAAACTCCTGGAGCATGCGCAAAAGTATTAGCACGTCATATTTGACGGACAAACGATTTGAGCGACGTCGGATTTCAAGTCCTTCTGCACATGCTCCAGGAGTTTCAAACGCGGTTGGAACAAGCTAATTGTAATCTGATGTTTGGCAATTTATGACAGAATCTGATGTCAAATCGTTTGTCTGTTAAATCTGACGTGCAATCCTTCTGCTCATGCTCCAGGAGTTTCAAATGTGGTTGGAACAAAGCTCTTATTTTGCACTGAAATATGAACTTAGGAAAACAATTAGGAATGTTCAAAAAACATGCATTTATAGATTATTTTAATTTTGAAATCAAACAGAAAAAACAAGGTACTCCAATAAAAATAATAGGAATCAAAATTATAAAAGCTAATTTTGAACAATAAGCAAAAAGCTCATTGCATACCTTGATTGAGCCTTACCAGTAAGTTGGTCGGTCGATTAAAATACAAAATCACAAAACAAATTTTTAAAATGAACAAAATTTATTTAGGAGGCTTTAAACAACAATGTTTTATCTTATTTTTATTGCTGCTTATATAGGTTTCTTTTTTTAAATATATATTATAAACTTAAAATATTACATGTTGGTTTGAATGGATAACGAGATCCATGTTTCAACATTAAACTATATTAATATACAACGAAAAAGAGTTTCTAGTACTTCAAAAAATGGTTTTAAAATAAAGGAAATCAAGATAAAATTTTAAAGTCGCTTTTTTCAGTTTAAAAAATAGACGAGAGAAAACAGCGACATTATGAAGGGACTAAACTCCGTTCCATAGGTTACCGGTTTAAACTGGAGAAACTCCAACAGACTAGATAAGTTGCTAAATTTTGAATAAGAGATCTCTTCAATGATCTTGGGCTTAAAAATAGTTTATGAGAGAATATTGTGATTTTTGGGTGAAGTTTCTTCATTTTTTTATGTCCAGACTGGGACGGAGTAGATCACTTTATAATAAAAAATAAAGAGATAAAGGTTCAGCGGAAAATGGCGCTGGAACTGCCATTTTTTTATTAATACTGTGGTTTAAGTTGGCTTAGAGAGGAATAGCGAAATCGTTGGTGGGGCGATCGTTGGCTGAACCGGGTAATTGGATCCTTTGAACGATTCCTTGACAGCGGAGCAGAAAGGAACAATACAATCATCATCCTAAAATAAAATTATTTTTTTATATAGATAAATATTTAAATAATTACCATGCAATATTTGCAATGTAAAAAGCATAAAGCGAGGAACTGTTTGCAGACAGGGCAACTTCCTTGGACCCTCCTTCGGCAAACTCGGGTATGATAAATGACGCATTTCATTTTGTGGCATGTCGGATCGTCCGTGCAGTTTTCTTGGTGGCAATGGATGGCGTGGACGATGGAGCTGATGCATCGACGGAACATCGGCGTCCGAGGGTTTTCAGCCAAAGATGGTTGGACCCTTGATTCGTTTTCTGGATTTTCAGGAATCATTCTAATGAAAAACAACAGAAAACAACATAAATAAAAATAAATAAATCAGAAAAATATCTTGACTTATTTGTCAAGGCAGCCATTATTAAAAAATGTGGTACCTACTTTCTTTACTTATTTCCCCATGACAAGCCATTTTAAAAAGCTCATTAATTAAAATGTTAAAAATTCTTCTAATACTTTTTATTTTTATGCTAATATGCTAAGAAAGTTTAGCTTTCTGTATTCATATTCATAAGATTTAGTTTTATTGAATATTTTCATACGTTTGAATACGAATACGCCCAACTCAGCTTAGTTAGCTTCTTTTAAAAAATAAATCCCCAAAAATTAGCTTTGAAAAATTATCCATGGGGTAGATAATTTAAAAACTCACATTCATATTCGTAAGTTTAAGACTTCATGTATTCATACTCATAAAATACATAATTTTATACGTTTGAATATGAATACACGCAACTCAGCTTAATTCTTTTAAAATAATAAATCCGCCAAAATAAGCGTTAAAAAAATTATCCATGGGGTAGATAATTTAAAACTCACATTCATACCCTCATTCATATTCGTAAAGACTTCATGTATTCATATAATACATATTTTCAGACGTTTGAATATGAATACAACCAACTCGGCTTAGTTTTAATCTTTTAAAAGAATAAATCGTTAAAAAAATTATCCATGGGGTAGATAATTTAAAAACTACATTTATACCCTCATTCATATTCGTAAGACTTCATGTATTCATATTCATAAAATGCATATTTTCATACGTTTGAATATGAATACACCCAATTCGGCTTAATCCCCCAAAATTAGCATTAAAAAAATTATCCATGGGGTAGATAATTTAAAAACTCACATTCATACCCACATTCACATTCGTAAGTTTAAGACTTCATGTATTCATATTCATAAAATCCATATTTTCATACATTTGAATATGAATACACCCAACTCAGCTTAGTTTTATTCTTTAAAAGAATTAATCTCCCAAAATTAGCATTGAAAAATTATCCATGGGGTAGATAATTTAAACACTCATATTCATACACTCATTCGTATTCGCAAAGACTTCATGCATTCATATTCATAAAATATAATTTCATACGTTTGAATATGAATACACCCAACTCAGCTTAGTTTATTCTTTTAAAAGAAGAAATCCCCCAAAATTAGCTTTAAAAAAATTAACCATGGGGTAGATAATTAAAAAACTCACATTCATACCCTTATTCATATTCGTAAGTTTTAGCTCAATGTATTCATATTATTTACCTTTATTGAATTTTTATACGTTTGAATATACAACCAACTCAGCTTAATTGGCTTCTTTTAAAAGAATAAATCCCGCAAAATTAGCGTTAAAAAAATTATCCATGGGTAGATAATTTAAAAAGTTAAATGAGGTTTTTAACGTAATAAACTTTATTACATAAGTCGATGGTAAGTTGAACAGGCAAATAATAATTTAATAAAAGAAATGCATGAAGATTAAAACACCCAAAAGGATAAAACATTAACATTTACACAAATAAAATGAAGAATGAGTAATTTAAAAGGAAATTAGGGCAGAAGGGAAATTAGGTCGATAGAAAATCGGTTTCGTAACGAAAAAAAAAACTTTTACTTACGCTTGTACGTCAAAAAGACGTAAATCACGTGGTAAGTCGAAAGAGGAAAACGACTACGTTGGAGTAGGAAGATTACGAGGGTGTTTCGAGAACAAAGGAACTGACGGGAACGGGGAAGACCGGCGCGGCGTCTACCTCATACAGCGGCGTCTCCAAAGGCCAGGGGGAAGAGACAAAAGTCGCAGAAAAATTGAGCAACAGTTGCAACCTTTTCACACGTTATCAAACAAGTCAGACTCCCACATCCAACAAAATTTACCGTCTTCTAAAAATATTAAAAGAAATTTTGATCCCAGCTAGGCGTATTCATATTTATAAATATGTAAAGCTAAAACTGATAATGTATGAAAATACGAATACGAATATTCACATTGGTATTTCGTCCATAAAGAATAATGTTCGCTCTTCCTTTATAAATGTATTTACATTTTTTGAAAGCTTAAAAATTGATTTTAGATTAATAGAAAAACTTAATAAAATTAATAATCTGAAGGTTTTTTCGTCGATTATAATTTATAACATGAGAAGAATGGGGGAAGAAAGAGGGGAAAAATGCTTGTTATTCAAAACGCGCGGGCAACACTGCCCCGCGAATAGCATCGTATTAAAACAGTGAATGACGGGAGAAAAATAAGGGAAAAAAAATTAAAAGGAAAGTTTAAAAGGCAAGAATCACATAAGGAAGGAAACGAAGACGTCGCTCATCTCCGTACCTGTCAACTACGCTTTTTTTATGGTTTAAACTTTTTTAAATATTTTTAATTTTATTATTTTTTGAAACGTTTATTTCCGTTTAAAAAATGGCTGATAAGAGTGAAGAAGTCGGATTTCTGAGCGGTATTATCACCGAAATGTGACGAGTCCTTTAAATTTATTTTTGGTCGCGATCATATCGGTTTTGGTCTATAAAATCTTCGGGTCTCAAAGGCGGCCGGATGTCCACCAAGAAGAAGTCGAACCGAAGCTTCCGAGTCTTAAGAGGAAGGATTATACTCTTCAGGAGCTCAAGAAGTTCAACGGTACCGGACCTGACGGGCGTATCCTTGTCGCGGTCATGGGTAAAGTTTTCGACGTCACCCCTGCCAAGAGAATCTACGGCCCAGGCAAGTTTTCAAGTTCATAAACCAAATCTTTATTCAGGTGACAGTCCATTTTTTTAATCGAATAAATTAATTATAATCTCCTCATCTTTTATGTATTTCTTAACTTAACAATGACCTTTGATTCATTTTTTTCTCTCCAAATTATGGATAAAGGAAATCTATTTTTTTATATCTCAGTTAATATTGCATAACTTTTTTGAAAGTCATCTTCATAATTTTATTGAAATCTAACCCTTGAGCCTTACATTGTAATTTTCAGTCTAAAAACTTATAAGGAGAATGATGTAATAGTTATCTACTTCACCTAAATCAATGATTTTGGTGCTTCTTTTATATGCAGTTCCGTATGCCCTTGTTTTATTTGCCCTATCTGTCAAGGAAGATTAATTAGTTTCTTGAGCTAAAAACCGTTAAGAACGAAATCCTATTATTTAGGATTCTTAAAGCCTGATCATTTTAAACACCATTTAATCCCTCAAAAAGGTGTTTGTTGAAGAATAGGAAGAAAGGTGTTTGTTGGGTAAAAAACCAACGCCCTTAAGATTTAAAAATTTGACAGGAAAACGCCTTAAAATTCTGCGAAAAAGGTGTTTGTTGAAGAATAGGAAGAAAGGTGTTTGTTGAGCAAAAAACCAATGAAAACGCTCTTGAAAACTTCTAAAAGTTTGACAGGAAAACTCCTTAAAATTCTGCGAAAAAGGTGTTTGTTGAAAATAGGAAGAAAGGTGTTTGTTGGGCAAAAAACCAATGAAAACGCTCTTGAAAACTTCTAAAAGTTTGAACAGGAAAACTCCTTAAAATTCTGCGAAAAAGGTGTTTGTTGAAAATAGGAAGAAAGGTGTTTGTTGGGCAAAAAACCAATGAAAACGCTCTTGAAAACTTCTAAAAGTTTGACTAGGAAAACTCCTTAAAATTCTGCGAAAAAGGTGTTTGTTGAAGAATAGGAAGAAAGGTGTTTGTTGGGCAAAAAACCAATGAAAACGCTCTTGAAAATTCTAAGTTTGACTAGGAAAACTCCTTAAAATTCTGCGAAAAAGGTGTTTGTTGAGCAGTAAACCAATGAAAACGCCCTTGAAAAACGTAAAATTCTGCGAAAGAGAAGTTTGTTGAAGAAGAGGAAGAAAGGTGTTTGTTGGGTAAAAACCGATGAAAACGCCCTTGAAAATTGCTAAAAGTTTGACCAGGAAAACGCCTTAAAATTCTGCGAAAAAGGTGTTTGTTGAAGAATAGGAAGAAACGTGTTTGTTAGGCAAAAAACCAATGAAAACGTCCTTGAAAATTCTGAAAGTTAGACTAGGAAAACGCCTCAAAATTCGGCGAAAAAGGTGTTTGTTGGGCAAAAAACCAATGAATCGCCCTTGAAATTGCTAAAAGTATGATTAGGAAAACGCCTTAAAACTCTGCCGAAAAGGTGTTTGTTGAAGAATAGAACGAAAGGTGTTTGTTGGGCAAAAAACCAACACCCTTGAAAATCCTAAAAGTTTTTCTGGGAAAACGCCTTTAAATTCTGCGAAAAAAGTGTTTGTTGGGCAAAAAACCAATGAAAACGCCCTTGAAAATTGCTAAAAGTTTGTCTGGAAAAGCCTTATAATTCTGCAAAAAAGGTGTTTGTTGAAGAGTAGGAAGAAGGGTGTTTGTTGGGCAAAAAACCAATGATAACGACCTCTCAATGGTTGGGCCAAAAACCATTGAAAATGCCCAAAAATTCGGTTTTTTTTACTACTTATAAAAAGCTAAAAATAGACCGCACACTAGAGATAGATTAGCAGGTGGTCTGCATATTTGAGTAGCATTGAAATTTTTCTTAAAATATACTTTTAAATTTTTTAAAAATGTCTTAAACTTCAATAAAATTGATAATACAATTTGATTTTTTCTCCATAATTTACAAGTCATTGAAACCAAATAAGCTTAGAGATTAAAAAAAATTAATATCTTTAATTTATGCGCTAATTAATGAATTTACGGTAAATTATGTTAAAAAATTTTAAAAATGTCAATTTTATTAAAATTTATTTTTAAAAAGTATGGATTTCTAAATTAATATTTTAGCAGTTTTCCTGCCACCTGAATTCAGGGCTTTTTTTTTTCTATAACTTTGAAACATTTACCAATCATTTTTGACAGTTTTTGAATTTTTATTAATTATGCCAATAAGTTCTATAGAAATTAAATAAAAAAAGGATCTGCCCCTTATTAATTAAATTTAACTTTGGGTTAATTAGACTCAAACATCTGAGCTACGAAAGTCAGATTTCTTTTTGCCCTTCTTTCTAATTTGTTACCAATTTGTGATTTAAGTCTAAAAAAACTACTATTTTTTTATTACGTTAATGGCAAAAGAGTGAGAGAGAAAAAAAAGAACAAACATTCATGTAATTGTGTTTGTTTTGATAAGGTATTTTGAAGGGTAAATAAAAGATATTAAAAATAAACTAAATTTGAATTTGAAGAAACGAATCAATATCTTTGGTTCAGTTCAAGTCTTTGAAATCTACTTTAAATAATTTAGCTTCAAGGGCAAAGCCACTCATCCATAAACTTTTCTTTCTATTTTAAATTTATAAATTTTAATGACAGTTTTACCAATTTTTTTTTCAACCCTCGATTGTAAAGGGAAATTTTTTTAAATCGACCGATTTTCATCTGCTTTCTGACATTTTAAACTCCCTTCCCCCCAAAAAAAGTACAATTGAAAAATCTATTTTAGTAATGATTAAATAGAAAGTTGGTTTTATCTCATTTGCAATTCAATGGCCTATTTTCGAAGTAAAAAATTATCAAGTTTTAATGAGTTTTGTCTTAGATAAAATCTTTGGATTGAATTTTTATTTTAAACATTAAAATTTTAGGTGGGAGATATTCTGATTTCGCGGGATGCGATGCTACTCGAGGCCTAGCGACATTTTCGTCAAAGGGAACAGCGAAGACTACGACGATTTGAGCGATTTAGGATCAATGGAAATGGAATCGGTTCGAGAATGGGAGGCGCAATTCACTGGTACCGATTTTTATCTTTCATTTTTTTTTTGAAACTTTTTTTTATAGAGCGTTACGAATGTGTGGGTAAACTGTTAAAACCAGGCCAAGAGCCAACGAGTTATTCCGACGACGAAGAAGAAGAGCCGAGCCAGCAAGAACCCAACGATTTGTCCAAAGAAGATTGACTTCTTTAAAAACAAAAATAATCTTCCAACGAAGTAATATCTAAATTTTCATCTTATCACTTTCAAATATTGAGAAAAGCAAAAAAAAAAATCCGAAAATTTGTTACCATTTAAACACAATAAATTGGTGGTGGTTCAATTGCCAAATTAGAGTTTTCCATGGCAATTCAGGCAAGCACAAGAATATTTTTTACAAGATTTAGCACACCAAGCTTGCTTAATCCCTAAGCTTTTCAATTTGGGTGTGACAAGGGGAAAAAAATTTGTATTTTATCTAAAATCTATATTTTAAATGTCAAAAAAGTTATATAAAAAACCTTTTTTTTAATTCCTATTTATATACCACTGAGAACAATACTGACTGCAACCTGTGATAATATAAAAGCATTCCTTCACAGGTTGAAACATCGGGATTAAAAATAAACGGACTAGTTACTTAAGTAATTTACTTAAGTTACCGCCCGAGCACTCCCTAAATTTTCAACTTCCATATTATGTGAGACTGCCTTTATGTTTACCACACTTTAAACTGATTTTTGTTATTGTTTAACTTTTGTTATTTTGCCCCCTTATTTCTGTTTGTTAATTTTTTTTCTTCCTTTTTTTTTGTAGACTCCTGTTTTATTTTAGAAAAACCAAATTTAGAAAATAAGGAATTCTTTCGTTTTGTTTTTTAAGTGATAAAAATTAAAAAGCTTTGAGTCTCGTATTTTATTATTGGATTGTAATTTTTTTCATGAGAAATAAAACGGAAAATTCAATTTTTTCATTTCATTATTTACAAAAAAATTTTTTTTTGTTTTTTGCCTCTAGGCTGTAGTTTTTGTAGGCAATTTTTAGGGTATTTAAAAGACCATCTTTGAGGCTATTTTAGGCAATTTTTATGGTAGAAACCCCAATTTTGCCAAATTTTTGGTGGTTTTTCTGCAAAATTTCAGCCTGTAGACCAGTGTTTCTCAACCTTTTTGAAGCCTGCGCTCCCAGGAAGGATTTCAGAGTAATCGATAACATGTCATCTAACTCATCAGTAATCACTGATTAATATATTACCTGTAAACAAGCATTTCTCGACGCCACCAAGTGGAGTTTGAAAACGGGAGCTTCATCTCTCCTCAAATTTTCCTTTGTCATGCTAAACCCGCACGACTCGGCGGTCATGTTGGTTGAGTATCTCAAGCGCCTAGGCCTTTTTTTTACAAAATTTTTTATCGCATTAATAAACCTAAAATTTATCGCAGCCATTGCCCCCTATCATCCAAATTTTGCTTAACGCCCCCAGTAACTTCCCTACGCCCCTGGGGGGCGGTACCGCCCCCGTTGAGAATCTACAGTGTATACTCTATTACTGTTGCAATAAAAATGAGGGGAAAAAAGGACTTTTCCTACGAAAATAGTTCAACAAAAATAAATATTTTATTAGAAAGAGATTAATCAAATTCATTTATGAAGGTTTTTCTTGAAACTTCCAATAAGCAAAGAAACATGCCAAAGAATCTGCCTTACATTGGTACTGTTTATTCCAAGTATTTGTCCACATTCCAGTGTGAAATATTCAACATCTTCAATTTCTGCTTCAAGCTGTAAAAAGCGTTAGAATTTCTTATTTTAAAAAAATTTAATACTTGAGGCCTTTTTTCTCCGACGGTTCTTTCAGCGTTTTTAAGCGATGTGGTCAAAATTTTATTCGCCGTTTGCGAAAGTCGTGAGACTTCTGAATAGAACTCTTCTTGCAAATCGTAAAGTTCAAGCGCCGGAGGTCCTAAATCTAGAAATCTTGGTGGAAAAACCTGAAATTATAACATAGAGGCTGATTTGATAGTTAAAATGTGCAAACCGCTGGTTCCAATTTAGGTACGGATTCTTCAAATGATGGTACAGCAAGTTTGAGGTTTGTGTGAGGTACATCAAGTTCGTTGAAAGCCTGTATGACTTGGGCGACATGATCAAGAGAAACCCAATAAAACGAATCCGTATTAAACAAACTCATATAATCTGACGGTAAATCTTCAGTTGTTTCTATTAAACATCCTCTTATTCTTTCAGAAACTGCGCATGTATCTGCCACAACTGTGTATTCAGAAACTTCAGGATCTTCCATATCGATGTTGTTCAATTCTAGATGGTCAGTCGTCAAATACGTCATGATTACATTAAACATCTGACTGTTGTCTTCTTTCTCAATGTACTTATCGGCGAAAACATGTCCAGTGCCCAGAACGCATATTTTGCCTCCTACAAAGTATTAGAATCAAATAAAGTAATTGTCGTACCTGATTTGGTTTTTGAAGTTGTCGACAAAGATGCGATCGCACAGACTGGCCTGTTTAATGGCCAAGAAGTTGGGCCTGATGAGAGCAAAGGAACTGCAGGTTTTGCAGTATTCAATGTCGCCCCATATGGGTAAACAAAGCTTAAACATCTAAAAGAAATATGTATTTAGATGAGGGATTCCCAAAGTGTGTGGACCAAGCTATGCGAAAAGCTTTACAAAAAATCACCAGAAACAAAGTAAGAAAATCAGCAATAAAAAAAACATTAGTATGTGTAAGTTAAGTTTTTTAGACTTCGATGTTCCCCACTTTTTATCATTTTTAGACAAGGCTGAACGTTTTCTCCAAAAATCCCATTTCAATAGGATTTTCGGGAGTTTTTCTTGGTTTTTTATGAACCCCATTTTTATCGGATTTCACAAGTTTTCTTGGTTTTTTTTAATGACAGAGAAACCCCATTTTTACAAGTTTTCTTGGTTATTTATGACAGAGTAACCCCATTTTTGCCGGATTTTCACAAGTTTTCTTGGTTTTTTTATGACAGAGAAACCCCATTTTTACAAGTTTTCTTGGTTTTTTTAATGACAGAGAAACCCCATTTTTACCGGATTATCACGTGTTTCTTTGTTTTTTGTTATGACAGAGAAACGGGTTTTTACCAGATTTTCACCAGTTTTCTTGGTTTTTTTATGGCAGAGAAACCCCATTTTACAAGTTTTCTTGGTTTTTTTAATGACAGAGAAACCCCATTTTACAAGTTTTCTTGGTTATTTATGACAGAGTAACCCCATTTTTGCGGATTTTCACAAGTTTTCTTGGTTTTTTTATGACAGAGAAACCCCATTTTTACAAGTTTTCTTGGTTTTTTAATGACAGAGAAACCCCATTTTACCGGATTATCACGTGTTTTCTTGTTTTTTGTTATGACAGAGAAACGGGTTTTACCAGATTTTCACCAGTTTTCTTGGTTTTTTTATGGCAGAGAAACCCATTTTTACAGTTTTCTTGGTTTTTTTAAATGACAGAGAAACCCCATTTTTACGAGTTTTCTTGGTTTTTTATGACAGAGAAACCCCATTTTTACCGGATTTTCACCAATTTTCTTGGTTTTTTGACCGAGAAACCCCTATTTTCACAGGATTTTCCTTGGTTTTTGACAAAGGAACCCATCTTAAACCGAAGTTAGGGAGTTTTTTCTTCCAAAGAGGAACCCCATTTTTACAGAATTTCCTTTTACGTGTATTTGCACATTTTGGGCCCATTCAAAGGATTTTTTTTCTCCATATCTAAGGCCCTTAAGCTAAAAATTTGACTTTTTCCCAAATGTCACTAAATTTTGGTTTGCTATAAAGATGAAATAGGTGTTGGTTTTTAGTAAAAATTTTAAAGAACAACTTAACAACTTTTATGCCCAAAAAACCATTGATTGTCATAGAAAATAAGTCACACTTATAAAAAATAACTTCTTTAAGGAAGTTAACTAAAGCTGTTCAAACTAAATAAGGAAATTGGGGGGTCCACTACACATTTTTGTACGGTAAAAGGGGCTTTCTAGAAAGTTTGGGAATCCCTGACTTATATATATACTTTTACATACTTGACAAAATCTTTGTCGACTTCTTTTCCAAGCAGTTTGGCGATACCGCGGTTTAAAACTCCATTTGGTATAAGGCATTCTTTCGGATGAAAATATTTATAATAATGAGTCCTCACGACAGAATCTAAAAACTATAATGAAATCTTGTAATTAAATTTTTTTACCGCTATTTATCATAATTCCATATTCTTCAAGTAATAGTTGATATTCGTTTCAAATTTTTTTCTCCTCCTTCACCCAAAGTGACCAAAACCGAACCACCTCCATCCAAGTATCCTTTTAGAGTGTTAAATTCATTTTCTGTAAACTTCTCCCGTGGACTCGGAACTATAAAAACCGTCGCATCTTTCAATACTTCTGGCGTTATTTCATCTTTGTTTCTTCAAAAATTAAATTAGATTAAAAAAAAACTAAAAGCAAGACATACATTTCAATTTTCCAGTTAACTTTCAATTTCCTCTGTACACCTTTGTAGTTATCATTTATTTTAAAAAGTTCACTTTTAGATTGATCGAAAATTATTGTTTTTTCATCATTTTCTTGTACAGGAGATCCCTATAAACTTTAAAATTATTTAAATTAATTTAATAAATAATCTACCTCAGTAGGTGGCATTATTAAATAACATGTGCAAATTCAGCTAACTAACGACCTTAGCCATCACCATAGAGACGGTTGCTACCAACAAATTATTGATTAAGGTAAAGAAAAATAATTAATTCAATGTCTTTATTCAAGAATTTTGTAAAACGCCTGAGCATTGCATGTTAGGTACAACGGGAAACGCTTTTTTAAGTTCGGCGTAGGTGCAGCAGTAGACGTATCCTTCGACCATTTGTTGCTTAGAGTCGGCCATCGGTTTTGAGCGCAGACATCATTGCATTTTAACTTCGGCTTTTTGCAAGGGAAAATTGTTGGATACGAAGCCAATACATTGATTATTCTAAAAAATATTAGTGAAACTACAAAATATTCAGTTTACTTTTGGATCTCGAACGACTTTCCAAAAATACTCGGGTACAGGATGGGTGTTTCCTCTACCCAAATACATCGGACTTCCATATGATTTTGCCCAGCTCTGGTTTTAAAACTCCATCAGTCCCAGTCAAAATTTCAAGGTCGATTCCTTTCTTCGTAGCCAATTTACGAGTAAAGGTTTCCATCTCGTTCCAGTTGTATCCGTTGATCTGCTGCCACTGAGGCTGCGTGTTGACAAATAGAAAAGTAGCATCGCGCCAAGTGTCCAGAACAAAATCGGCATTTGGTGCTAGATGTCCTTTTGAAAAGAACTTGTCTTTGTTTTTGTCGTAAAGGGCACTCACACCATTCGATCCGATCGAATGGGACATCATATCTTTTTGAATTTTCTTTAATTAAAAATAATTAATTAATCAAAAGCATCATTTTTTTTACCTCTACGTATGCTAAATGAGGAGCAAATCCTTTATAGAGAGCTTTATCCCGCGCATGGAAGAAAGGCCTATCTCCTGCTCTGTCAGTAAATCTTCTTATGGGAAAATGACCTCCTTGGATGGTATGCTTTGAATAATATGTGGTCCCATCTCGAGTCTGTGGCATGCAGTTATCAAACTATGCATCGATCCTTTGACCTACGTCAAAATCAAAATTTTCGTAGAGGTTAAGTTAACCTCTTTATTTTTCATACTGCGTGCAGCTCAAAAATCTTACCTTGAAGCCTAAATTTACGAGTGTTCCATCATTATTACAACCTTTTGTGGTCACTTCTTCCTGAGCTTGGGCTTTGATTTACATTTGAGCAATTTAGCGTCATTTATTGTCTGCCCTTAATATTGAAGATGACGTTGTTCCCTACAGATTTACAAGTCCCAGTACTTCTTGGCCTAGATCCTGCCCCTGATAGGTCAAAACGTTCTTATCTCCGGACAAGCTAATCCTACAGTCTATAACCCAAAGTTAAAAACTTAAGACTTTTTGGTTAAATTCATGCCTTTCCGGAAAAGTCAATGAAGGTATTAAAATCTCCACGTTGACTCGGCTCGGCCAGTTCCCATTTTCCGTTTGTGACCGTAAAAAGGAGCGGTGTCTTTTCCAGCGAAAGCTGACCTCTCGTCGCAACCTGACAAACATCGGCTGTCGAAAAAATTCAGAATCAATTTTAGTTTTTGCTTTTTTTTACCTGAAGCCGCAGCGATTATCGAGACGATCAAAATCAGCTTCATTGTTATAACTAACACATTTTCCAAACTAACACCTGCCTAAATAATTCATTAAACGCTGTTTAAACTGTTTGTTTTAAAGCCAAGGTTAAATTGCATAATTCAAATGGTCCAAAAAATTGATCTTTAAAATTTTTCCATTCCGCAGGCAAATCGTCAGATCATCTCACTCAGTTTATTTCCAGGATTTTTTTTGAGCAACTTCAACTCAAATCCTCTCCCAATTTAAGGTCCAAAGAAAAATTCATAGAAATCGTATCAATCAATATACTTTATACAATTTTTTTTTAAATATTTTATTTTTATGAAAACTACTCTTACCTTTATACATAAGACAATAATGATGTATACCAATAATTGCCCTCGAAAACAATTCACAGAAATAAATATACCTATCTTTTAAAGTATTTACAAAAAAAAATTTTTCCTTAAGTATTTAAAGATTGCTTCTTCTCCAAATTTTTGTTTTAAATTAAATTCTTTTCATTAATTTTTTTATTCAAAACGAAAATTGAATAATTATTTTTTTTAAACATTTTTCAATTATCAACTGTACATGTTTTTTATATACAAATTGAGCTTACGTCCACAAAATTTAAACATCACCTTTTTTTTTCCTCATTTTTTTGTTTGTTTTGGTATAATTTATAATACTGTAAAGCAATATCACACAAAAATTCGCAAATTTTTAAACTGAAAAAATTTTACACATTAGGAACACAATGTTTGTTAAACAAAAACTAAAAATATAAAAAAATATATATAAACTATGTGAAAATTAAATATAAAAAATAGTTCAGAGACACAACCGTTAACACCATCGAGATATGCGACATTTCAAAAGCTATTCTTAAAAAGTGGTCGTTTTTCTGTGCAGAGTGAATAATTGACTTTTTATCTTTAAAAGAAATAAGAAGGAAGCCAAGTTTAATCTAATGGAATGATTAGGTGATGTCAATTTATAAAAAACAATCAAATTTAATTACAAAAATCCCAAATTTGGTGTATTGAACGATAAGCACATAAGGCTGATATGATAGGGGCTACAGAGCCGCTCATTAAAAAAAACCCTATATGCGCGGTTGTGAAATCACAAAAAATCAGTAGCCGATATCAACACTGCCTAAAACTGTACAAAGAGAGAAAAAAAAGTAAAAAATAAAGCACACAGGGTTTTTTATACATAAATATATTTATAATGTATATAAAAAATAACAGCGCCTCTTATAGTCCAAAAGAACGTAAAAAGGTGAGAGATCGAATAACCTAGAAAGAATATAAAAAAAGAAAGAAAAAATGGTGTCCGAGTCCGTTATTTACATTGTCCCTACTTTACAACACAGCCTTTAAAGCCGAAATACTATTTATCCGTTATGAATGGCTCACTACAACCTTTATGTATAATTATTTACATAAATTAAGGTCAATTTAAAGTGTATTCTTAATAACTATTTACATAACTTGTCTAATATATACAAAAGAAAAGAAAAATTAAAAATTTAGTTAAAACTTTTGTTTTTAAATATTTAATAATTATCTATAACTTGATTATAATAAGAAAAAAGTTATTTCAGAGTAACAATAGTCTAGAAAATACGATTTTTTTGAGATATCACTCGTGGGAAGCCTTTATTTACATAATATCAACAAAATTTACAATTATGATGATTGTGAATGAAAAGATTAAAAAAAATTCACTGCACTTTGAGCTGCGAGCGCTTGGAGGTTTTATAAAAAAAAATTGATTCGATGCTTGATAAAAAAAATTAATAAAAATAAGAAACACCGGTTAAGGACAGTGATTTAAGTACAAGCGCTAGATTAACTATATATACTACAATTGTTCGACGAATTTTGAGAGTTGGTCTTGTGGGTTGAGATCGTTAGGGTCTTGAGGAGGGGCGGGCGATTGGTGATGCATGTTGGAGCCGAGTTGTGAGAGCATCATGTCCGTTGGAGATGGGACAGGTTGCGTCCGCGGCGATGGAACCGGACGGGGTGACGGATTCGGTTGAGGTGAGCGGATCGGTGGAGGCGATCGCATCATCTGCGGCTGTTGTGGACCTTGCTGCGACTGTACCATCGGCGGACCCATCACGCTCCCCGTCTGAGGCGAAGCGACTCCTGGCGACGGTTTCACGGATACTGCCCTCCTTCACCGAATGCCTGGTATGATCGGACTCCTGGCATCCTTTGCTGTTGAGTTTGATACCCTAAAAAAGAAAATTAAACTTCAGTTTACAATTGACTAAATTATCTTTACCAGGTGCAAATTGCTGCTGCTGTTGTTGTTGCTGCTGTTGCTGCCTCTGGAGTACCATCATTTGCTGCTGATGTTTAAACCAGTTTTGTTGTGGTTGCCCACCCTGAGCACTATGTTGCTGCTGCTGCTGTTGTTGTTGTTGCTGCTGCTGCTGCTGTTGACTCAACATCTGCATGTGCATTCGGTTCTGCTGTAAAAGATGTTGCTGCATTTGCTGCTGTTGTTGTTGCTGCTGTGTTGTTGTTGATGTTGCTGAACCTGTTGTTGCTGCACCTGCTGCTGAGGTTGAGGTTGCTGACCACCTTGTTGATTCTGTTGCTGTTGCTGCTGCTGTTGTTGTTGCTGCGCTTGTTGCTGCTGCTGGAATACCTATGTTATTAAAAACAAATACAAAAAAAAGATTAAGTCCCAACCACCGATCTAATAGAAAGAAGTAACTGAAGTGAAATCGAAATTAAATACCAAAAACTCATGCTGAGGATAAGGGAACTTTGGCTCTAAGAGCTGGTAAGTGTATGATCATGCAAAATTACCTGTCTTTGTTTTATAAAGGCAGCCATAAGTTGAGGATTGGTCTTGAGAATATGCAGTATCCTTTGCTGCTGCTCTGGAGTTGTTGGCGATTTTAAAGTCTGGAGAAGTTGCTGTAGGGCTTCTTTTTGGATCGCTGGATTTTGCTGTTGAGGTGCCTGCTGTCGCATATTCGCGACGCCGGGGTTCATCGAGACGACCTGCTGGGGCCCGCCCAACTGAGGGTTGTTCGCCTGACCGACTGGCTGGTTAAGCTGCTGATTGACCAACATAGGACTCTGCGTATGATGGTCTGTTGCTGAATAGGTGGATATCGTGCTTGCCATTGCTCCATCGACATCAACTGCGACGGGACTTGATTTTGTGTCAGTGTCCGTGCAGGCGGCGGCATCACTTGCTGCACTGCCGGAGGCGCACCTCCAACTTTTCCAGTCTGGTAAGCAAGCCCTGCATGAGGAGTCGACGACTGCCTAAGCGCCTCTTCCTGAACCTTAAAACATTTATTCTATTTATTAATTAATATTTCAAGTTCTAAACAAAATTGCATGCAGCATAGGAAAGTCAACACCATTTGTATCAAATCTGTTATGCTTCACAATAAAATATTGAAAAAACCATAAAACAGATTAGAAACATTTATTTAGTCCAAGAGCGAAAGCCAGATGAACATAAGGAATTCAATGGCCATTAGAAAGGACAAAGGAAGTTTATGTCCACACTTCACCCAAATTAAACTCACAAATCTTTCGATTGGCTGGCAATGGCCACCAGGTTTAATGAAAAAGGAAAAAGTCAAGATCTAACAGTATGAACATGAAGTGCGCCATTGGCTACAAACCAGGTAAAATGAAGGGAATATTAATTCTGAGTTATATTTTAATATAAATGGCAGTGAAGTGGAGGATGTATATCAAACTTTTGTTCTTTTCAATGCAGAAAACAAAATAAATAAAAATTTGATAATTTAATATAGTCCAAGAGCGAAAGCCAGATGAATACAAGATCCAAAGGCCATTAGAAAGGACAAAAGAAAAAGAAAAGTGTACGATAAACGTACCTGTTTACAACCTGAAGAACGTTCGCTGGTGGCGACTGAGTCGGTTTGTGTCCCAGATTTTGATTTTGATGGGAAGCCTGAGGAAGTATTAACTGACCAGTTACAGTCGGCGGTGCTGTCCGCGTATTCATAACAGCCATCCTTCTCCTTAAAAGCTGGGCTTGCTGCAACCTCTGCTGTAGCTGTTGCTGCTTCAGTTTGTTTGATATTCAAACAGAAAGGCACCGGACATTTATTTTCCTAAAAAAATGTTAAGGTTGATTCATTTTCAATGAATTATTACCTGGCAGTATTTCGCATGATAGCAACAAAGAGCAATAAGCTGTTTGCAAATCGGACAATTTCCGTTGGCCTTTCTTTTGCATATTTTTGTATGCTGGACGACTCGTTTCATCTTCTGGCAACTTGGTAGACGACAGTTTGCATCTCGCATTGACAAGCATGAACAAGAGACTGAATACACCTTTGAATCGAATGTTTTCTCGCTTCCTAAAATTAAAATTAATTATAAAACTTGTCAAAAAAGTCCTTTTAAAAAGGGTAATAAAACAATACTGACTTGAGGGTTTGCTTTGTTGTTTTCAGCAGGTGATGAGCCATCATCAAGATCCAAACCAAGTTTCTCCATTTTATGCGGATGACCGTCTTTTTCGTAACAGGAAACGCAAAGATCGAAATCCTGAAATAGAATTAATAATTATCAAGTAAAAAATGAGATAGTGGAAACTTACGTCGCAGACTGTACAATGGTAGCGAGTTTCGACATGTCCTTTACAGTTGTTACAATTGTATACGAATTTATCTTGTCCTTGATTGTGAAGTTCGTACAGCATTGCCATTGTCGAAAATTTGGCACGGCGTAAAGATGAAAATTCGTAATGTCTCTCTTTGGCCATAGCAAGGAAAGCGTCTCGTCCGTCCATCAGCTCACAGTTTATAAAAGGATCCGGGTCCTGTATGCTTTTCAGACTCGCGATCTTCTGAGCGGTCAAAAGTTTGATGACGAAGAAGACTTCTCGATGTTTTTCCATCGTGACAAAAATTTTCGATGACAAATCGTTTCCAGTTTGCGGCATGTTTGACTTTTTGCTGTTCGACTTTCGACTATTTGCTTTAGACTTGTTCGATTTTTCGCCTTTTTCTGACCTTTCTTTTTACCATCAGGTCCGATTTCATGGTCATCTTCCAACGAATAGACCTAAACAAAAAATTAAGTCTGATAATATTAAATTTATTAAAAACTTACGCTTGCAGCAGCAGCTTCCGCTGCTTCAGCTTGCTTTCGCCGCTCTTCTTCTTCTTGGTCCAACTCTTGAATACTTTGCTCCAAAACGTTCGGCCAATAATCGCCTTCGAAATAAGGAAGTTCAGCAGCAGATGTCATGTTATCCTCTAACGCTTGTTTTAAAATATCCTAAAAAAAAGAGAGGGAAAAAAATTATTAACAAATAATTCAGAGGAAAAAATGTCTGTACAACCAGTAATTTTTAAATGCCCAGAATCCCCATTTCTCTTGATCTTTTAGAAAAAAAAAACTATGAGGGACACATCTCAAACTTGTTCTCCCCCAAACTACAGCCCTTGACATCAAGCCAAAGCTAATTATGTTTGTGAAGTTCAATTATTTTTTACAAACCTTATAGTCAACAATAACAGCTTGAGCTCCTTTATCCAGCATCCGTTTGTACCATTCTTGAAGTCGTTTAGGTTTCGGGATTCTCTGCTCAACAGGATGACAATGGAAG
This sequence comes from Orius insidiosus, assembly GCA_014119065.1. Taxonomy (NCBI): domain Eukaryota; kingdom Metazoa; phylum Arthropoda; class Insecta; order Hemiptera; family Anthocoridae; genus Orius; species Orius insidiosus. The sequence continues at coordinate 554 of JACGAQ010001500.1, read as the reverse complement.
ATGTAGTCATCCCCTTCAGACGGAGGACAAGCCCAAATGTGAGCGACCGTATAACTAAAAAGATAAGATTAACAAGTGTTCGGCTTACAAAAAATAAAACATACCCTATTGTTTGACATATTCTAAATAACCGAGTATAATTTCATGATAAACAGAAGTCCTATATTGCCGTGGACGAAAGAAATGAACTGAATCGAGATAAGCAATGTATACACGTCTTGTATTCGGCTGCGGACATTCCGATCCGTACTCCTGAACGTGCATTCCGAAGAAGCAAACATCCGTCCCGTCAATTTCTTCAAAGGCAAAAATCGCTTTCGCCCTATACGGAAACTGTTCGGCAATTTCTCCTTTTTCAACAAATCTAAAAAACATGATAAATAAAAAAACTAAATTATTCAAAAATACTTACTTGCTCCTCATTCCAGGTTTGACTTCAACCACTTTTTCAGAACTCGCGACCACACGAATTGAAACTTCTCCAGCTCCGGCTTCTTTTTCTTAAGAAAATTGTTAACCCTAGCTTCTATAAGCACCTAATTTAGTCGTTGGTA
>JACGAQ010001499.1:0-58386 GCA_014119065.1 Orius insidiosus | reverse complement strand
GTTTTAGGTAGATTTCTTTTCAAAAATCTACCTATTGTAATGTACCAAGTAGTCGCAGATTCAAAAATTTTCTATACATTTTTCGTTTCATACCTCCTGGACCCCAAAACCATCCTCAGTTGAAAAGTTATATATATATATATTATATATATATTAGCGATAACTGGAGCAATTTAATATGAGGGTGACGATATCCGGTATTTAGAGCTTTTATCTCAATAGCTCGGACGAGTTCGTTAATGGCTGAAATCGGACCAGCGACCTACTTTACTTAGGGCTTAAAAGACAAAATTGGCATTTTCTATTGAAATCCTAGTCCTTTTGCAAAAAAAACTTTAAGACCTCTGCGGGCGTGTAAAAAATTAATTAAAGCAGGTTTGGACGAGCCAGGCGCAAAATATTGAACTAGCTAAACTTTAAAAAATTTGAATTTATACCGGAAATTATTAAATATTTTATTAATAAAATTATCAGATGTTTTCTAGGGGCTCAGTGGCGCAATTTTTATATATCATTTTATAAAATATATTTTGTGTTTATACATTTTAATTTTAATCATGAAAGAATCTACCTTTTAGTCCCTGCTACCGCAGGGTCATTTTTAAAAAATTATTTTAAATATTATAAATTGATGACCAATGGTCTTAAATACAGATTTTAGTGGGGAAAGCTAGAGCTTTTTGATTTAAAAAAAATTATTTCATTGATTTAAATTTGTAGGCGGTTTGTCTGTGGCATTTCTTTTCAAAATTTGGACGACATGGGAGGCGCAGAGGGTGAACCATTATCTTCAGAAGCAATCACGAGAATGGACAGGCGCTAGTTACATACACGCGTCGTCTTTAACTTCCATTTTTATGGATGTTACTTTCGGAGGATTTTTCCTAATCTGCTTGGCCCAGCTGATCGGTCACGTTATGGGCGATCCGAAGACAAAATCTGTAAGTTGAATAAAAGTAAGCGTTCTTAATATCTTTTTTAGGAGTCGATATTGATGGTGATTGGGTTTTTAATGATGGCTGGAGCTGGAGGGATTTTGGTTTCTTCCTCCGACGACGTCCCCGATCAATTAATGGATAATACGATCATCCTTGCTGTTCTCGCGTTGGTTGCTGGGTTTTATTTTTGACAGACGCGGGGACGAAATGTGCTCGAAAAGATAGACCCAAAAAGCAAGCGCGACCAAACGGGAAATCACTGTCGTGCCAAAACAAGAAGAACGTAAAGAAGAAACTCAACAGGTGGAAGAACAAGTTGAAGTACACCAAAAGAGCAACAAACCAAAGGTTTTTTAAACTCCTCTATTTAACTTATGCTTTTATTTATAGAAAAAGAGCCACCAGTAAAAAAAGAAACGGAATAAGCAGCGTTCAAATAAGGATAAAGGATCCGAAGAAGAACTGGCCCGTCTACGGGACATGCCACCAAGAAGTTCTTCAGAGCTTGACGTTTTAGCCGAAGCGGAGATCGTCGATCGTATGCTCTCTGGCGAACAAATCGCTAAGAGTCGTTCAGCGATGGGACAAGTGCCAGATTTCAAACAGTCCCCTTTGAGGCACACCTCATCATTTTATATCACACCCACTCCTCATTTCAACTGGAAAAGACTCAGCGAAAGAACATAAACAGATTTTTTTTCTCAATAATTTTTTTTAACCCATAAATTATACTTTATGACAAATAAATTGTACAGAATTACACATTTTGTTTGATATCTCAAGGCCTACTCTAATAGGTAAATTAAATAAAGCTTGATAAACAAAAATCGAGCATTGGAGCCAACGTAAAATAAAGACAAGTCACCGCTCTAAGCTACTGAATCATCCAAGGTAATTTCAAAGGTAAAAATTTGGCAGGCCAGCAACAGAAATGTAATTTCGGAAAAGGCCACTTAATTGAAAGAAATTCATATTAAAAAACATAGGCATAGTCCCTGATTTCAGGTAGAATGGTAGCAAAATTTTTCTGCTTTTTATCACCTCTCTCGTCAAGAAACGCTCGTTTAGGTGTTTTCTAAAGCGTTCTAACACTGAAAAAATGCAGAATGATAGTTTTGGCGAGAAACACCTTATACTATCTTTTCCTCAGTTATTTGTTCCGGCAACCCCGATTTGACAAAATTATTGGTAGTTTCCCTCAAAACTACGGCATTTTTAGCGGAGTATTGGGCGTTTCACTTTTTTCTTTCTAAGATTCATCTAATTCCGCTTTTTATCACCTCTATCGTCAAGAAACACTCGTTTTAGGGTTTTTCTAAAGTGTTTTAACACTGAAAAAAATGCAGAATGATAGTTTTGGCGAGAAACACCTATACTATCTTTTTCCTCAGTTTTTTGTTCCGGCAACCCGATTTGACAAAATTATTGGTAGTTTCCCTCAAAACTACGGCTTTTAGCGGAGTATTGGGCGTTTCACTTTTTTCTTTCTAAGATTCATCTAATTCCGCTTTTTATCACCCCTATCGTCAAGAAACACTCGTTTTAGGTGTTTTCTAAAGTTTTTAACACTGAAAAAAATGCAGAATGATAGTTTTGGCGAGAAACACCTTATACTATTTTTTCCTCAGTTTTTTGTTCCGGCAACCCCGATTTGACAAAATTATTGGTAGTTTCCCTCAAACTACGGCATTTTTAGCGGAGTATTGGGCGTTTCACTTTTTTCTTTCTAAGATTCATCTAATTCCGCTTTTATCACCCCTATCGTCAAGAAACACTCGTTTTAGGTGTTTTCTAAAGCGTTTAACACTGAAAAAATGCAGAATGATAGTTTTGGCAAGAAACACCTTATACTATTTTTCCTCAGTTTTTTGTTCCGGCAACCCCGATTTGACAAATTATTGGTAGTTGCCCTCAAAACTACGGCCTTTTTAGCGGAGTATTGGGCATTTCACTTTTTTCTTTATAAGATTCATCGTTTTTTGGCCGATGATAAGGGAACATGGGACTGAAAGGTTCAAAATTGATGCAGAACTACGGTCGTTTTCATCGCTTTTTCTGATTGAAATTTTGATTGAAATAATTTTTCTGGTTTAACATCGAACTTACAGAAATTTTTTTTTTCATTTTTCCGAAATTTTTTTGTTCTTTTATGCTCAGAATGTTAAAATGACTTCTTTTCCCACGGTCACTTACGGTTTAATTCTCTGATATTATATTCTAAAATAACTCGATTCCTTCTTTTAATTAAATAGAAGCTCAAATTGACAAAAGAATAGTGTGCACAGGTTGTGTAACTAAATATAATAACACATTTTTTTTGTCCCCATGCGTGGAAAAAATAGAAGGATCATTACACACGCTTCATTTTACAATTTGGTTTAACATTGAACGCGGACTCAAAAATTAGGCTCACTCACGTACTGTGCGAATAACAAGTTATTTTTCCGTAAACATGATTTGGTAAACAATATTAAGGTGAAGATGAGCAAATGAAGTTCAAAAAGTTTTCGAATACTTCAGTATGAAATCGTCAAGAAATCACTGGACTTCTCATCCCAGGGAGGATGCGAACAAAATTTCTTTGATCACATTAACGTAAGTAAATTATTTTTTCCCGAGTCCCGTAATCACATTTTTTAGATGGATTGCGAAAATTTTCTGGTCAAATTTTATGCAGAAAATAACATTTGAAGACATTTGGAAACCTATAGGCACAGGTCTGCCCGTTTGGGCGAAAAACTTGAGAAGTAATTTTTTTTCAAAAAAGTTTTCATTTTATTTATTTTTTAAACAGACAGTGGAACAAGCAAGTTAAGAGTAAAAATCCAAGCTTGTGGCTGCCATATTTCGTGCTTTTTCTACGAAATATTAATCCTGGCATCTTTTCAACTTTTCCAGCAACTAAATGACGTGTAAGCACATTTTAAATTTCAGAAAACCAATTTTTCCAAAGCCAATTTTGTCTTAAGTACAAAATAATAAGCTTCCTGTAAAAATTTCCCAAAAAAATAAAACAGTTTCCTGCCAAAAATGAAGAGACCTTGACTAATTATTTTAAGTTTGGTGACGCCATGGATGTTGAAAAGGATGCTTTCGTACTTTAAAGTTGATAGAGAATCAGACTTAAAAACCGCTTCATATTCTGCCATGGGACTTTTACTATCAATTTTACTTTCTTACATACTTCGCAATCATTACGTTTTAAACTCATGTGAGCTGGGGATGAAAGTCAGAGCAGCTTGTATTTCTCTAGTCTACCGAAAGGTAAAAATAAATAAAATAAAAGATAATATAAAGTGATTTCCAGTGTTTAAAAATAAGCAAAGGAGCTTTAAGTAAAATCTCGACAGGACAAATCGTTAATTTGGTATCAAACGACGTGAGTAGATTCGACCTGGTGGCGATCACCATGAACTATTTATGGTGTGCTCCCATGGTCACCATTATTTCATGTTACATTTTATACAATGAAGTCAAATATTCGGGAATCGCCGGTGTTTTTGTTATTTTTACAGTTTCTCTTTTGCAGTGTAAGTAAACTTAAATTATAGACAAATAATACAGTTTTTATAGCATTCGCGGCTAAACTTACTGCTAAGTTTAGAAAAGATGTGGCTGAGAAGACAGATGAAAGGATTCGTTTGACAAATGAAGTTCTGAACGGTATCCACGTCATTAAGACTTATGCCTGGGAAAAAGCTTTCGCCAATATTTTAGAATCTTCAAGAAAGTTCGTTTTTATTGCATTTTTATTTAAATTTGAAGTTTTTCTAGAAAGGAACTCGATCCTGTCTACAAGGCTAATTTGATGAGAGCAGCGTATATGACGTTTAGCATATTTACAAACAGAATGGCTGTTTTTAGTACGATTCTTAGCTATGTTTTGCTTGGAGATACTTTGAATGCTCAAACAGTAGCAGTAGTAACGCTTTATTACGAAATAATGTCTTCAACATTCTGCGGGCTTTTTGTCAAAGGACTTTCTGATGTTGCAGAATGTCTTGTATCCATTAAAAGAATACAGGTAAGCTTTATTAACATTATGCATCTTATGCTTTGTTAAGTCTTTATTAGTAAGGGAAGAAGTTGATAAGAAAGGGAAGGACAATGAAGGTTTTGAAGACGTAGAAGACGGTTTGGTTCATCAAAACGTTGGGATAGAATTGAGAAACGTAGACGCAAGCTGGGAAAAAGACAGCTGCGTTATTTTAAAGGATTTAAATTTGAATATAAAACGTAAACAAGTCGCCGCTGTGATCGGAAGCGTAGGATCAGGAAAGTCGTCACTTGAGCTCATCTTGGCGAAATGAAAGTCAGAAAAGGGACTGTCAACGTCAACGGAAAAGTTTCATATTCTTCACAGGAATCATGGATGTTAAAGGTACAATCAGGGAAAACATTTTATTTGGACTTCCGTATATCGTAAAAGATATGACGAAGTAGCACGCGCCTGCTCGCTATCCGAGACTTCAATTTACTCCCAAACGGCGACAGGACCGAAATCGACGAACGAGGCGATTCTTTGTCCGGAGGTCAAAAAGCAAGGATCAATTTGGCAAGGTGAAATTTTTATTATATTGCACATATTCATTTTCTGTAGAGCTGTCTATAAAGAAGCTGATATTTACATTTTTGATGATCCTTTCTCCGCTTTGGACGCCCACGTTTCAAAAATTTGCTCAACGATTGCTTCAAGAGTTTCCTGAAAGGAAAAATGGTCATCGTCGCCACACATCAGCTTCAATTCGTCGACGAATGTGACCGATTCATTTTTTAAAAGAGGTAACGCCTTTTAAGGAGATATGATGGTTTTTTAGTGAGTTGCTTTGCAAATTTTTCGTTGTTAACAACGGTTTTCGGTTTTCCCTTCTATCTCGGAAACCGTCGCTCAAAACGAAAAAATGTTCTAAGTAATAGTTGTAGGTATTAACATTTACAAAAATATTTTATTAGTTTTTTCCGTCAGAGCAATACTTTAGGAGATATGGAAGTATTTAAGTTGGTTGTTGCAAATTTTTCGTTGTTAACAACGGTTTTCGGTTTTTCCCTTCTATCTCGGAAACCGTCGCTCAAACGAAAAAACATCTTAAGTAAAAGTCGTAGCTACAAACATTTCCAACAAAAAAGACCTCTTGGTTTTTTTGTCAGAGCAATACTTAAGGAGATATGAGGGTTCTTAAGTGAGTTGCTTTGCAAATTTTTCGTTGTGAGCAACGGTTTCGGTTTTTCCCTTCTATCTCGGACCGTCCGTCAAAACGAAAAAATGTCATAAGTAAAAGTTGTAGGTACAAAGATTTCCTACAAAAATTTATTGTTTATTATTTGCGTAAGAGCAATATTTAAGGAGTTATGAGGTTAAAACTAATAATCCTACAGAGCCTGTCTGAAAACTTAAAACCTTCATCTCCTAAGATATTGCTCTGACAGAAAAAATTAATAAGGTATTTTATGTAGTAAATTTCCGTAGCTACAACTTTTACTTGGACACTTTTTCGTTTTGAGCGACGGTTTCCAAGATAGAAGGGAAAAACCGAAAACCGTTGCTCACAACGAAAAATGTACAAAGCTACCAACTTAAAACCCTCATATCCCCTTAAGCAAAAAAGTATTAAATTTCGTATTTTAGGGAAGAATACATTCTCAAGGATCATTTTCCGAATTCGTTTTGGAAAACATGAAATCGAACATATTCCATCCATGAAGAAACGAAAAACGAAGAAGATGAATACATACAAAAAAGAAGATATTCCAGGCTGTTGTCTATAATCGTAAATGATCGTAAACTTTTGTTTTTTATGAAGATTTTTTTTTAGAGTTTAGCCAGCACCTTCGACGATATCATGTGGACTGTCGACGATGAAGGAGCAGTTGTTGAAAAAATCAAAAATCTACTAAACAAGAAAATGATTATAAAGGGAACCTATATTTTGGGTCATAAAATCAGGATCTGCATTTTTGTCCTTCTTCTTTTTCTTTTTTCTTCATATTGGGACGCACGTGTTAGCAAGCTCCTGTGACTTTTATGTAACATTGGTAACTTTTTTTCTTTTAAAAATTCACCTAAACATATTTTTTAAAAGGACAACACAAGATGAAATACGTGTCTCGATGAAAGAAAGTTGTGTTACTCCAGATGGAAAAATGACAGAAACGAGGGCGCAGTCTGCCACTTTTTATGGCCTCATAGTTTTTTTTTTGTCGTTTTCGCTTTTGTGAGAGGATTCATTTTTTCTTTCATGTGCAAAAAATGTTCCAAAGGTCTTCATACAGAAATGACAAATTCTATACTTGATAGACATTGGGTTTTTTTCACAAAATCCTTCTGGAGATGTTTTAAACAGATTTTCAAAAGATTTAGGCCTCACCGATGAATTTTTGCCCAAAGCGATTCTTGATGCCGCACACGTTTTTGGCTTGATGATTGGGAGTTGTGCTTTCTATGATAGTAGATTTTTGGTTTGCTATACCATTATTTATTTTTATGGCGGTCTCTTTGACAATAAGACATTATTTTTTAAAAATATCAAATAACGTCAAACAAATTGAAAATATCGCTCGTGGTCCTGTCTTTCTCATCTGAGCACAACGCTTCAGGGATTATCCCCATAAGGGCCCACGAATCTCAAGAATATTTACTGAAACAATTCGATTTTCATCAAGTAAACTAAGTATTTCTTAAGATTAAATAAAATTTAAGCTTTAGGATCTTCATTCTTCAGTCATGTATACATTTGTGGCGACACAACAAGCGTTTTCGTACTGCTTGGATTTTGGGCGTTCTTTATTTGTCATCAATAATAGCCAACTTTTTATTGTTTAATAATGGTAGGTTTGCTGTTTTTAAGGTTATAGTGTATAGGTTAATTTGATGAATTTTAGATGCATATGGTGCCAATGTAGGTTTGATTGTAACCCAAACAATAATGATAACAACATTTTTGCAATGGGGAATGCGCCAATCTGCTGTCGTTTCAAATTCGATGACTTCGATAGAAAGACTTTTGTCTCTCGGATCATTGCCTAAAGAAGAAAAAAATAGTGGTAAGAATATCTTCAAAAATTATCTAAACTAAATTGATTTCAGAAAAAAAGCCAATGAATTTTCTTTGGCCGACAGAAGGAGACATAAAATGTTTTGATTTAGTCGTCAAATATAATGCAGCAGACGATCCAATTTTAAGCATTGATAAACTCCAATTAAACCAGGAGAAAAGGTTAGAATCTAAAATATTAAATAAATTTTATGTTTTTTTAGATTGGGATTGTAGGTCGCACAGGTGCTGGAAAGTCATCTTTGACTAGCGCACTTTTCAGACTGACACACGTCGAAGGGCAAATATTGATCGACGACATTGACACATCAAATATCCCATTGAATTATTTAAGATCTAATATTTGTATCATACCGCAAAATCCCGTTTTGTTTTCGGGGAGCTTAAGAAGGAATTTAGACCCATATAATAAATATCCTGATTATGTTCTTTGGAGGGCGCTTAACGAAGTAAGAGAAAATTTTTGATGACAAAATTTAAAAGAATCTTTTAGGTTGATCTCCATGATGTGATCAAAGATGGATTTGGCCTGGAGACAAAAATCACCGACGGAGGTTCAAATCTAAGCTTAGGCCAAAGACAACTTGTCTGCTTGGCAAGAGCGATTGTTAAAAACAGCAAGATCATCATTTTGGACGAAGCTACAGCAAGCATGGATCAAACGTATGTTTCCAACCAATTGTTCAATTTTCATAAAGCCTTCATTTTAGGACTGATGATGTCATCCAAAAAACAATAACGAAAATTTTTAAAAACTGTACGGTTCTCGCCATTGCTCATAGGCTCAATACAGTCATAGACAGTGAGAATTCTTGTTCTTGATGCCGGAAAAGTGGTTGTAAGTAAAATAATATTTATGGTACACATATACTACATGGTACTAAGTATACAGGGTGTCCGGAAACATGGCAAGCGTCTGGGAGAGCGTTAAAAAGGGTTTTACGAAAAAAAGTTAAATGTAAACCCCCCTTAATTTAAATCAAAGAATTTGATGGTGTAGTTTAATCCGCCTGGATATACAGGGTGTCCCAGACACAACCTAACTTCGTTATTTCAAATGAGAACCTCTATTTTTTATTTCAGATTCGTAATCTACGCAAATTTCAAGTAGATTGAGTACTCATATGACGATTTTGGACAACTTTTAAAAATGTCAAAATTTAGCGTTTTTGCGCTAAAATCCGTTAAAATTGACCTAGGAGACTCGTTTTTTTTTAATTCCACTTATTTTTTCCCGAAGAATCCAACTGTCTCAAATTTGAGCATCTTCGCATTCTGCATCACGAGATTTCGTCGCTAATGGCCTTTTTTCAAGTTTAACTCCAAATTCCATACTTCAAAAATGGAAATTAGCGATTTGTTGACGGAATTTTAATTTTTGATGCATAAACACAAAAGACGATGTAGCTCTTTCAAAATTTGTGGTCCGAAAGAAAAATTCCTTTCAACAAGTGCTAATTTTCATTTCTGAACAAAAAATTTGGGTTCTAACTTGAAAAAAGGCCATTAGCGACGAAATCTCGTGATGCAGAATGCGAAGATGCTCAAATTTGAGACAGTTGGATTCTCGGGAAAAATAAGTGGAATTAAAAAAACGAGTCTCCTAGGTCAATTTTAACGGATTTTAGCGCAAAAAACGCTAAATTTGACATTTTTTAAAAGTTGTCCAAAATTGTCATATGAGTACTCAAATCTACTTGAAATTTTGCGTAGATTACGATCTGAAATAAAAAATAGGGGTTCTCATTGAAATAACGAAGTTAGGGTGTGTCTGGGACACCCTGTATATCCAGGCGGATTTTAAACTACACTATCAAATTCTTTGATTTAAATTAAGGGGGTTTACATTTAACTTTTTTTCGTAAAACCACTTTTTAACGCTCTCCCAGACGCTTGCCATGTTTTCCGGACACCCTGTATACTTCATGGTACATAATATTTATGTATTTTAATACATGTAATATAGGAATTTGATACGCCAATGAGACTTCTAGAAAGAAAAAATGGAGTTTTCTTTAGTCTCGTACAGGACTGGAATGGCATCACAGCTTATCTATCAAGCTCAACAGGTTAGTTTGCATTATTTTTGTTAAATTCTTCAGATTTTGGATAAAAAAAATCCGTTGAGGCATTTTTTCCTCTTTAAAATAATATTATACATTAACCCTTTCGAGAACGCGTCTGACGCCGAATTCTCTGTGCCACTGGCGCTCCCCCGCCCAGCAAAGCACAGAAAGCGACAAGTGATGCGATCATCACGAAGATCATTTCTTCCCAACAGATTGCCAGTTTTTGCATGCCCCTAGCCACGGGAAGCGAAGGTATTAAATTTGTAGAGAGGCTTCCCATTGGGCAACTAAAGTCGCCTGCGGTCTCGAAAGGGTTTAGTAACATTAGAAAATCTGACTTAAACAAGTAAATAATGAAAATTTCCAGAATGAACTGAAAAAAATCACACATCACACTGCAAGAATAGTTTAAGAGATTTTTAAGGATTTCAAATGAATCAACTCTGTCGGTTTTTATCTTTGTAATAAATGTTTATAAATTATTTCTCACTCCCCCCATTTTTTTTTCACTTATGAGTACCACACACAAATAGTAAGTATTGAAAGCCAAAATTGAAAAAGTTAAAAAAACGAAATTAAATAAACGTTTAAAAAAATATAATGGAAGTGAAACCAACGGAGATTTCCAGAATTAAAAGAGATGGTGTTTTAGAGTGATGATAGCGATACTCAAAATCTAAAAAATAAAATATTAAAACAACGAATAAGAGGTTAATAGAAACTACCTCCACAATTTTAATATCATAAGAGTAAAGAGAAAGTTAAAATTTTCCTCGAGAAGTCCGTGTTTGAAAAACATGAGCACAGGAACGCTTTCGTTGTTGATATCTCTGTATTCGAGGAGAGCGATCATACCGTCGACGTCCATGGATTCACCGGTGAAAAACTGTAGATCTTTGAACCTTCCGAGAATCTCTTTCATGAACTTGTTCATATTCGTTTTAAAAACGTCGACTTGGTCGGGAGCGTTGGTTTCAAGGTTGGCGACTAACTTTTTCATGTAGTCTTTAAGGTAGGCCGTATACGATTTTTTGTCGCCGAAAGCGAAAGACTCGACAAGCCTGTGGTTGAGGACGACGTCAACGCCCGATTCAACCGCTTCATCAGTCCCTTCGTCAGCATCCTCAGCAGACGGGTTGAACCCATCGATGTTGAGCTCACCCTGCTTCCTCGTCACCAACTACAAATTTAAAAAGAAAACTTAAGTAAAAAAAAATCTATGCCCAGCTAGCACACATATACAGGAGTGAACAATCTTAAATTGTACCTACTGTCAAATTTTTTTTTTAAACGTATTTTATACAACATGAGGAGTATTTATAAAAAATTTGATTGGATCTCCCACATTTCGGGGGATTTCCTGAAAAAAAAAAAAAGAAAATATACTCACTTTTCCATAAACTTCATAAACAACGTCATCGACAAGTTGAATTTATAGGTGTCCGAGAACATCTCGTCTCCTAAAAATAAAAAAATAATAATAAATAAAATAAAACAATGAAAATTGACCTGATTTCAAGTGGTGCCAACATCCTACCAGGATGGTAACTTAGTCATGAACACTTATTTCTAAAAACCATTAATTGAGAAATATCACAATTACATGGTTTTGAGACAGTTCGAAAAACCATCAATCGAGGGTATTACAATTACAATGTAATAAAAACGTTAACCCTTTCGAGACCACGTCTGACGCTGGATTCTCTGCGCTACTGGCGCAGCACTTTTCTCCGACCGCTCCCAGCGCACAGCAAAGCACAGAAAGTGACGAGTAATGCGATCATCACGTTGTTCATTTCTTCCGGAACAGATGGCCAGTTTTTTTATGTCGAGCGCCACGGGAAGCGAAGGTATTCCCGCTGGCGCCGCTGGGCAACTAAAGTTGCCAGCGGTTTCCAAGCGACATGCGCGCATGGCAACTATAGTCGCCAGCATTCTCGAAAGGGTTAAAGAGGAAATTTAGCTTCCAGTTTGTCCTAACGTTTTGCCAGGTTGGCAACTGAGGTCATAACTAATCATTTCTAAAACCAATTGAGGGTATCACAATTATATGGTTTTGGGAATTTCTAAAAACCGTCCATCAAGGGTACCCAATTATATGGTTTTGGGAATTTCTAAAAACCGTCCATCAAGGGTACCACAATTATATTAGATTGAGTTTAAAATGTAAGCAGTCTTGTCAATCTGAATGATTCCTAGTAGGTCCTAACGTCTTGACAGGTAATTAATTCAGGGTGTCCATTAACTTAAAATTTAAAAAAAATTTACGAATTTTTTATATGCAACAGACGCCCGCATTGGAAGTGACAACGGCATTGTTGAGGTTATAATTTTAAATGAAGAACAAAGGATTAGTTGACAATAAGGAGTAACTTCAATAATAATTAATATTGAAAAAAAAAATTAATAGAGACAAGAAAATGTCAATATGGCAGAAATGTGAAGAACAAAAAGAGAAAACTGAGAGAAAAAATTGACACGTGTCCCCGCGTGCGGCGTGACAGAAACCCGCGGATGTCTTTTTAAAAAAAATACAACAAAAAACATAAAATAACAACTGAGGCTACTTACCGGTGAAAACATCTTTGAAGATTTTCATTTTTCAAAGAGGATTTTTAAAATTTGGACGAAAAAAATAATAAAAGAACGGAAAAGGAGTGAAGGACGTCCGTCTTGGATTGTTCCTTGAAACGAAAAGGGGTTTTCCAAATCGATGCCTTCTTAATATAACTTTAACCGGGGTTATCGTATTAAAAAGGCAGCGATGGCGCCACAAATTTTCACATTTTTTATTCTTAATTTTATTTTTGTACACTTTTTAATATGATCCTCAGTTTACTCAAAATTTAAAAAAATATGCTCAATTTAAAAAATAAATAAATCACATTTTAAAAATTTAGAATTTTTTTTTTTAGAAAATTGGAATTTTTTATTTACTAAAATGCTTTAATTTTTATTAATAGTTTTTTTAGAAAACCTGTAAGACAGGAAGGGGGTATTGTTATCGTTTCAAGGTTGATTTTTTATTCATCCATTCTTTTACTTTGACATCGAAAAAGCTACCAGCATAACATTAAACCAGCCATGCAGGTTTCGAAAATTTCAAAAAGTCCTTTAAACCAGCTGCGAGATCAACTAATACGACGAAAAGAACCGTCTGTCGAAGGTAAAACAATAACTTTTGTGTAGGTACAATCAAGACGATTCAAACCATATTGTTACCACGTCTATATTTTGAATAATTATGCCATGATTACTGTAATAGCAGGGAAAAGGAATAGTGAACCTAATTTTATAGTCGGAAGAATTTCGTGATGGACATACAGTGTAGCAACGAAGTAATTATGAAATCGTAAAGGATTAATATAAATTAAGGGGCACAAAGTAATACTTTTCTTCGGATACGATAGAAAACACATATTTTCGCCTAATGACAGTTTTTTAAAAATAATTGAATGGTTGCGAAAAAATTCGGATCGCGGCGTCTTGTTGTCGGAGTTGAAGATGCGGAGGTGGAGGAAGGCGAATCTTTGGGGCACTCAAAACAAGGATGAGATTCGAAAGAAAAAAAACACGCACTAAAACTTACGTCAGCCTCCGTTTAGTTAGTTTCTTTAATGGATGAAGAGGAGTACAAGTTTCCGAATGTGGACATACTCAGGTCGCCCTAGGAAAAGAAGAGGTCGGCTCAAGACTCAAGGTTACTTCCTAACGTCCCTCACTATCGAACAACGACTTTTTAACTTGAATTTTTTTTATAATTCCGATTTTCCGGAACAATAAATCGTCTTTCCTGTAAAATCGAGAGGATTTGAATAGAAGTATCAACAATAAAAGTCATCGCCTAGCCAGACCACACGAAATGGGCGTGAAAAGCCCAAATTTCTCTCCACTACCAAAAAATGGAAAATTTTTCAATAAATTCTCTTTAACGCGTATTTCGTTATTTGGAACCACAAACTCTGCAGATCCATTAGTGAAAAATTCCCGTGGAGAGTATTACAATAATTTAAGGAAGGAGATGTAGAGGTTTCTGCAAAAAATTTTTTTCATGACCCCCTTATCAGAGTTTAAACTTGTTTTTAAATTAAACTTGTAGATAATTTTGAAATTAGCCCACGATATTACTTTGGTCCAAAACCCGTTGAACCGCAAACTTCAAGGTTCATTTTACCTATTTATTTTTCAAGTAAATATTTTAAATTAAAAGTAATTTTAGTGAGAACAAAAGATGGATTTTCTCTTAGAGAAAAGAAGTCGATTACCTTGGTTACCTATTTAATTGAAAAATATCAAGACTTTTTATAGGTTGATATTTTTTAAAAAAAGTAAATACTCATTTTAAAATAAATTACGTAGGCAACTGAAAAAGGATTGAATCATCGATCATGAGCTATCACGATTTGTTTCCTTAGTACTGGAGACATTTAATAAAAATAGCCGTGAGTTTTCTGAAATGTTATGTTAATTGCGCAAGGTGCAAAAAGGCCTTCGTCGGCCTTCAAGAATCCGGATGACGCGATTAGCGCGATGCGACCAAGGAAGGTATTTTTCTCGGTCATCGTCGAAGGAAAAAGAGGGGAAGAAGAAAGAAAAAGAAGAAAACGAAAGAGAGGAGAGAAAAAAAAAAGCCGTCAGAAAACTTGCCCCGTTCGCTTTCCAAGTTCGTACCCGCAGGTGACGGTCGGCATTCGATATTCGTATAATCGCCGTTTTGAACGACTTGTGTCAATCATGAAAAAAAAAACAAGATTTAAAAAAAATGTTCTTTAAAAAACTTAAGTTCACCTCGGTCGTGAATGCTTCAAAGATTATCTCGAATCCTAAACCCGAAATGACGTGATTTCAGTATTAACGATAAAATATTGCATTTTAATGACCTTGAAAGAAGTAATAATTCGAGATTGATCAACTAAAAAGTTTTTGAAGGAGGGGAGTAGTTGGGAAACGGTATTGCCGAAGTCGAATCGGAAAACGGTTCGCTTTGTCCTATTCCTATAGATTTTTCTATCAGCAATTGGTTTTGGAGCGTTTCAACGATCACTCGCCTGGAACAAATCTAACACGTAGCACCTACGAACAGCTTTTTCTAAAAGTAATTTAAAATTTTCTCCAGAATCATACGAACTGAATCTACAATAACGAAAGAACCAGATCATCATCCAGAAAGTAGCCCAATTCTGTGGGCTATAAATGACTAATGCAATAAACTTCTAAAAAATGTTTCTTTAATTTCTATGAAATCCAAATTACAGCTTATAAGTAAAAGCACTTTTAGTAAACATTTAGGTACACAAAATGACACGAAATCATCGTAATTTGAAGGAGGAAAAAAACTTTAAAGCACTTTCAGTAAAGGGAACCCTAGAGAACATTTTCTTAAAAGGTTTTCGATTTACCGGCCCGGTTGTTACAAACCCACTCATTTTTAAAGAAAAAAATCCAAGCAATTTGTGACGTGAAGGCCCCTTTTTTTTTCAATCGGACCAATTCTGAAGATGAAAAAAAGATCTTTATTGTATTCAAATGATATTAAACTTTTTAGGGTAGATGAAAAATTTTATAAAATGAAAGACACTTTTGGACGTCAATGATTCACCGTTCTCGAATCCCACTCGCCATTGTTTTTCTTTTCTAAAATTCATTTGAATAATAAAAAAAGTAAGAGCAAAAAAATATAAGATGTATTTTGAAAATACCGTGTTTCATTGACAAAAAAAAGTTGAACTTGGTTTTTTATTATTCGTTGTAGGAGAGGTATTATGTCTCAGAAAAAAAGTAGATAATAGGTATACGGGCGAGGTCAATAGGTACGTATATCTTTTTGTCCGTGAGGGTCAGACGGATTGGAGGACTACGCCCAGCCACCTACGCCGACTACTAACAGGACTAGAATCAAGTTCAACACATAACGTTAAGGTTAAAAAAGTTTTAATTTGTTTTATTTTCAAGGGTCAGAATCTCCGATTTTGAATCATTCTGGAGAAAATTCAGTGGATGGGAAAAAAAGAAAGAGACAACTCAGGGGAGGTTGATCCCTTTACCAGAACACCCTGGTAGCACCTGGAGAGGTTTTGAAGTCATTGCCCCTACATAAATGTTTACATTGGTGAAATAAGTAATTTTTTTCTGAAGCTACAAAGTTAGATTAGATGTTTCACATGAATACCATCTACCGTCTATAAAATATGGGATATGTCGCTTTAAAACGACGTTCTTTATATAAAAGATGGAAATGGAAACTCTTTTATAATCAATTTCCCCGCCTCACCCACTCTGTTATCATTTTAAAGCGTATTTTTCAAACTACTTGAAAAATTTTACGAGTTTTCTGAATTTTACGAGGAGGTCGGATCTGGTCACTCGGGGATGAAGTCGTGGCTTTTAGAATTCGTTCCCACGCGAGGAAGGATTAAGATAGAACCGGCTTCAAGATAAGTTGTATCTTATTATTCGACAGAGCTTAAAAACTTGTAGGTACTGACGTCTGTGTAAAACTGTTGAGACGTCCGGACGGAGGGAAAGAAACACGCGAAGAATTCGTCCCGTAATCTCACGGATAGGGAATCTAAAAGGCGAAAACTAAAAAATGAAATTCCAAATCATTTTTATAATCAAAATAAAAGATTTATACGAAAATTCGATTCAGCCACATTTTTTTTAAATTGAAAACATCACCTTTTCACAGAGTGCCGCAGCGATGGAGGAGCTGCATGTTTAGCACTGCTGTATGTACTGATTCCCTTTCTGCCCTACAGAAGACCCTTTTATCCGAACCCACTTGCACAAAAACACAATCTGATACCAGGACTGTCAATACTCGGCAACGGATCTGCTGACCAAGCTGCGAAAGAAGTGGCCACACGCGGAAGCGGTTGATTCGAAAGACTGGAAGAGATGACTTTCTCACCTAAGTTGTACTTGGGCTTAGTAAGAAAGAGAGAAGTGGTTGTAAGGTTGCGAATAGGACATACTCGACTTGCACTGTCAGGGCGAAACGAGAGGCTTCCGGGCTTCCTGAATGTTTTAGAACTACAGAGCGATCCTAATGGACTTCTTAGGTAAAGGAGTGCTTTAACACGCTAAATAAAATTTAGCATTTTGGTCACTTGATTTTGGAGAATTTTTTTTTTTGTAAAATCGTCTACTGGTCTACTTAATCTGACAGATTCTGCATAGGAAAATAATAAAGGGACGGTTTTTTAAATTTAATGTGCGTATAAAGAAGAGAAAGAACACGAATCTCGGAGCGAACACGCGAGTCTTCCGGACTCGGCACAATAACAGTTTACGTATTTACTTACGCTCACGAGCTACTTTTCTCCCTAACTCGTTCTTGAAGGAAGAAAGGGGGGAGGGAGAGGGAGTAGAAGGGAAAAAGAGAGCCATCACGAGTGTGCAATGCAGCCCTTCATAAATCAAACGGTTTAAAAGGAAAACGAGAGAAAACTTCTCCAAAGTTCATCCCTTCGACCCCCTTTTGTCAACAGTCACGGATGCTATAGCTAGGCTAAATTTAGAATATTTTGACTCTTTTGACAAAAGACCTATTTGGGCGATGGGACCCAGCTTCAAAAATTTTGAGAGGAAAATGCCCATTAGCCCAAAAATCTCGAAAGTTTCACGGCCCGGAGGAAAACATTTAAAAAAGCAGGTTTCATGAATGATAAACTGAGGAACATTGTGAAACCTGGAAACGGAGGGTCTTTCGTGCAAAAAATTTGAGAAAGAAGAAATAAAAGGATTTCTTGGCCAAAAAAAACGTCGAAAAACGTCCTCAAGTCCAGTGAAAATGGAGTGCCCGGGCGAAAAACTGAAGGAAAACGCCAAAAAAATCCTGAAAAAAGGAGGGAGTTTCCCGTTCCATTGAAACAGTCTATAGCAACTTTATGCCAGATAATAATAAAATATGTAAATAAATTCGACTAATCGTAAACTAGAGGTGCTATTACACGGAAAAGTGGGCACACAAAAAGTAGGACATAATAATTATAATAAAACTAAACGAAATCGATAAAGAATCATTTAAAATTCCGACAACTAAGATTACACAGCTCTCTTCGCGCGTGGCCATACCTTCATGATAAATAGCGCCTAATCGTATAATAAACAGTTCGCGCTTTCCCACAATTCTTGACCCAATTAGCCCGAAAATGTTAATTGTGGGACCACTTTTATCTCTCGGAATAAAAAGAAAAATTATTGTTTTGAAAGAAGTCATAACTTACGAGATTCTTTTTTTCTTTTCTTTTTCTTTTTTTCTAATCATCGCTCATTTCATCGAATCTTTGATTTTAGTACATACGTAAAAACTGCTCAAATTTTAGAGGTTCCAAATTTTTATGTATCATCGGTTTTCTCGAAGGGGCATAAGGATTTGGCTAGTTTCCCTTGGCAGTTTGGAGCATAATCCAGGGAGTCAAAGAAATATTTTCTTTTTCCAATTAAAAACTATTCAACACAGCAGAATCTTGTGGCTATCACGGAGATCGTCTTTTTTTGTGTGTGAAAACCACGCCCTGGATCCCTCTGGGTTTTTCATCATTTTTCGTGTTCTGACAGGAATAAGACGATTTAAGAGCTTTTAACCTCAAAGTGAAATACTGGAAATTTTCCCGCCTAGAAGATAAGTCGAAACATAATCCCTTTCACGAACCGACTTGACAAACTACTATAATTAATAATCGCAAGCCTCTATCATGACAGTGTCAAAAAAGGTCCCACATTTGAATAAACATCCTGAACATGAAAAATTCAAAAGAAGAGAAAAATCGGACGTCTATTGTAATTAATCGCCGATTTTTATTTTTTTATTACTAAATCCGGTAAATACTTTTTATTTATCTAATTTCTCCAGTCAACCAGTGTTTATTAAACTTTAGTGTTACGGAATTGTCACGAATTTCCGTCAAATTGTGAGAAAAGCGTTAAAAATTAGACACCGGTAAGCGTGAGACTGTTGTGCAACCGAAAAGACCCTTTACTGCAATGCGTTGCTCAATCAAAAAATTTATAAAAATATAGGATACTACAATAAAGAATGAAAAATTTACATAGAAAGTAAAATAAGATTCCATATTTTACACTATTAAAAAAAAGGATTTTAATAGAAACAAATTAACCAGATAATTTATTCCGAAGGAGAAAAGAGAAAGAAAAAAATGCGCTTTGGTTTAATACAGCGAGAGAGATTCTTCGAAAAGGCAGAAGAGACGATCGGAGGAGGTCGTTGGCTGAACAAGAACAAAGAGGCTTTTATTCGCCTTCGGAGGATGACGAAACGGCCTATTCGAATATAATAATTATGTACTCCATAAATTTATGACCCATTTCTAAGCAAAATAGCCCTTTACAGTAAAAACGTTATACAAAAATCTTCCTTAAGATTCTCCCCGGAGAACAACCCATGTCCGCCCTTTAAAGGTCAAACAAAAATATCTTATTACCAACAATTATAAAATAAGAAGAAAATATTTTTCTTTCACACGTCAATAAAAAATCATTTTTAACGCTTTCAGGTTGGCAGATGAATGTCTCATTAAATTTTATTTTTGACATATTTTTTCCAATAAAATCCATGAATCATTTTTCTTAAAATAAACTTTCTCATTTTTTAAATACACACTCAGATTCACCAATTTCAAGGATTTTCAGCAATTTATTCATTAAAAATGAGTCATAACTTAAAATTAATTAAATAATTTTTTTTTACTCAAGGGTACCGGAGGTCATCATCGAAATTTTAGAGACAATCACAAAATGCTTACTTTATGTTAAAATTTTGGAATTTGAACAACTAAAATTGGAAGAACAAAAAAATTTAAAAACGCTAGGCCGTAAAACAATAAAAAAAATGTATTCTGAACCGTACAATTTTGGATCCTAAATGCTATTAATTCAAAAACAGATTAGAAAATTTAGATTTAAAATAAAACAGAAAAGAAATAAAAACGCTAACATTTCAAGCCGTAACAAACGCCAAAACCGTCCGGACCCGAAAGTAACTGTTTAAAAATTGAGGGAAAAAAAGTCAAATTTTGAAAAACAAGGTTTTATGAGCGCCGTATTTTTCGTCAAAAATTCAAATTTAGAGACAAAAGCTAACATTTCGGAACTTCAAAAGTCGAAAATCGACGAAAATCGAGTCGGTTTAGTATGTAATAAATAATTAAAAGGTCTGGAAACATAAATAAAAGAAAGGTTAAGAACAAGCATCCGTAATTCAAGGTGTAGAGCGACGTCCCATCCGTGGCCTCCTGTCTTAAACATTACAGTCGTACAAGTCTCTGAGGTCAAGCCAGGAGCAAGCTCAGGGAAAATAAAGAGAGAAAATAATATCAAATTACACCCCCTCAATATCTACACAGGCGATTTAAAAACTTTTAACTTTTTTTTGAACTTGAGGAACTAAAATAAAATTATGAAGATCTAATTCGAAATTAAGGATGTCAAAACATAAAGAAGTATTTTGGAATGTATGAATATTCTTTGGCAGTAAGCAAAAATGGATTTTAATTGTTCAAAATTCAATTTTTATACCTTAAAATTATTTTGAGCACTAAAAAAAATAAATACTGTTTGGATAGGAGGTGTCATTTTACTTTTCACCACCGGCATTCAAGAGAAGTATGTGGTCGGACCGTTAGCCGCAAGTTCAAGGATCCTTGGGCCATATGGAGACGGACGAAACTGGAAAAGCGATTTCGCCGCCTCCAGATGACGTTTGACGAAAACCAAAAAAGATTTAAAGCCACCAATTGTTTTATTAATATATTTTTTTCTTATAACTAAATAAAACAGACGAATTGACTCACCTTAATTAGTGCTTGATAAATCCGAATAAAAGAGAATGCAGGAGGGTAAAAAAAAAAGAAGAATGAAGGAGAATAGTCCACACCGAAAATGGGAGGACGAACGGATCCGAGTCCCTCAACGGAGCTGGCCTCGTCACGAACTAGAGTCAAGAGACGTCTTGAGGCTCGATTCGACCTACCTTCTGCTATGCACGGACCCCACCACCGGCACTGCCGCTTCCAGAAATCCGTCCCGTCCCCCTTCCACACACTCGCATACAGCGAAGCTTTACTTCCTATCACATTTCAAATTACCCCTTATCTTTTTTTTCTTCTTTTTATTTTTCTAGAGAGGCCTTTTGTGATGCGTGCAGAAGGTTAGAGAAATTTTGTGTCAGTTTTTCCTCAAAAGAAAAATATTCATATACTGACTAGGGGTCTTCCCGTAGCGCCGTCCATCCGTCGCCAGTTTTTTTTTCCGGAACCCTTAACGACCGCTATTTTCATCCTTTTCAGTTCTTAAAAAACTCAAAAAACAAAAAAACTGGCATCTCATTTTCGTTAAAGATCACTAATTTTCCTCCACGGGGTCTGGAGGACCCTCTCCCGAAAATCTGATAAGCCTCTCTATGAGAAAGGTTTTCCTTAAAGAAGTTATTGTGATTCCCTCGACGTCGGGTTTTTGGGGAAGGGTCTTCCAGACCCCAGAGGTCAAATCGAATATTGATCTTAACCGATCTCAACTTTGTCTGTGGTGCCGGCCGGCCGTCCGCCGTAGCATTTTTTCCGGAACACTTTACGGCCGCAGTTTTCAACCGATTTTCACCACATTTTCTTAGTGGTGAACAAGAAACTAACGAGGCGACTTTTGAATCTCGAAAGATGTCTGTTTGAAATGTTAAAAAATTCGCTGCGCCGAACCGTTGGTCCGCTTTTCACCAAATTTTCATCAATTACTCCTAATATTTTTTGCGAATTTTTGGTGTAAATAAAATTGTCATTTTAGTAGGGAGAAATTTCATACTTCCTCCCGTTACGAGAGGGACCTTCAATTGGGCAAAAATCTCATTATTTCTACCTTAATGTTAAAAAATCAAAAAAACTTAAAAAAAATTTTTGAAAAAAAAATGAAAATTAAAGAAAGAAAAGTTACAAAATTTTTCGGAAAAAAAACCTTGGAAAATTGTTCGAAAAAAAAACTTAAAAATTTTTTGAAAACAAAAACTTGAAAATTTTTTGGAAAAAAACTTCCCCCTCCGTTATACTTCACCTCCTTTATACTTCTCACTCCTTTATACTTCCCCTCCTTTATACTTCCCCCTCCGTTATACTCCCCCTCTTTAATACTTTCCCCTCCTATATGTTACGTCTCTTTAGGACGTTTTCGTTGGAAGCTCTTCAAACTAGTACTTTTTTAAAATTATTTTTCTGGTGAAAAGGCAAGTATTGTAATACGAATGCCCTTTTATCCCTAGCTAGTTTTGCATACCCTGTGCTATGATTTACCTCGAGGTTGGTAAAAAAAAAGGTAAAATTTTCTTGCAAGTTGGCCGGCCGATGACACGATGACACGGCTACATTATTTTCTGAGAAGGCAAGACTTTTATACTTTAGTTTATTGCCGAGGTCTTTTTTCACTGAAAACTGTGAAAATAAAGAAAAGTTTTAAAAAACTCATTGGTCTATAATTTTTAGCAAACGAAAAATGGAGAGAGAGAAAGAGAAAAAAATTCAATAAAATAATAAATTAGCTTTTGATTAAAGAATGTGCTTTTTATGAAACAACAAAAGAAAGGTAAAAAGTAAATGCCCATGATGGAAAAACTAAAAAGAATTCGAGTGTAGGAAGTCGTCGGAATCGACGATTCGAGATTGTAAGGAGAATTTACCGTTGGGTATTTGTCGAGAATCCGCTTGTTTATTTCAGGAAGAAAGGGAACGCGCTTTATTGAATCCGCCTCGTCCAACGAGTTATAAAACGCGCGAATATAATAAAAAATTTAACATTATATAGAAAAACAATAACGTTGCCTACATTCCTAATCATTCTAGTGACAAATTTATCCTTGACATATTCTTTAAAACACCTGCTGGGAAATTCCTTCGTGAAAAATAGCGTAGTTAGACATTCGCCAAAATTTACGTCCTTAGCGGATTCGGTAAATTGGAGCCAAGACAGCGTTTTTGTTTTATAGCCCATTCGGGTCCAGTGCCCTCCGGAGTCCTGACGATGGAATTCTTCAATCGAAGGTAAAATGAAATTTCAAGGTTTAAATAAAACCCATTCGATAACGGTGGGTAGATCGGTAGTAGGCGAAAAGAACCCTTCTATTATTTCAGATATTTAGTTTTTAAGGCGTCAAATCAGGGCTTTAACTTCCTCAAAAGAATTATACCTTCGAGCAGAGAACTTATGTTTTAAGAACACAGAAATTTAGGAAGAAGGACAATTTACCGTCCAAAAAACGCCTTGTCTGGCCGTCGCCACTTGTGGAATAAATCACGGCCAGCTTGGGACGAGTCTTCCATTTTAAGTAACGAAAGTGTATGCTCAAGAAATGTACTTTTTTTTTAATCTGTCGGGAAAATTAGACAAATTGAGGTTTTTAAGGACGTCTTGGAATTTAGCCCCCCCCCCCCCCCCCGCATTTCGCAAAAGATCTGGCAAATCAAAGGTTGGAGAGTAAGATCGAGATGCCTAAAAAACGGGGTTCTTTATCTCTAACATGGGCTCCTCTTTCGATTTTAGATGGCTACGAAGTAAGTAGTAGCAGAACCGCTAGTGCTATTTTAATTACAATCAAAATAAAGTTGTATTCAAGAAAAGCCGTATAGAGCGTGTCTCACCTGAGAACGAGAATATTTTAAAAAGACCTTTTCTCTGACTTTTTTTATCGACAGAAAATTGATTAAGGTTCTACCCAATTAGACGGGCCACTTGGTTAGCTATTTTATGGATGGTTTGACCTCCTCGAAGGCAGAACAAATGAAAAAAAAATAAAGAAATCAGAGTCCAGAAGGACACGTTTCACACGATAGTTCGTCACAACCTTTAAAATTCCGAAAGTTCTTTTAATTAATTGCATTAAAAAAACAGCGTTAAATTTATGTGTTAAAAAATGCATTTTTTTTCCTCTCTTAAAATAAAACAACCGTTAACTAATCCCTCGAAGATTCCCTCCAACGGGACAATCAGAAGGCATAAACGTTTTATTTGTATTTCTGTTGACAGAAAGCGGGAATTCCATATTGTTTAGTCAACCGTTGGTTAGCTATTGGAAAAATGACGAGCGTTAAATAAATTACATAGACAGAATAATCTGTAACTGAACTTATCATTCAAAGAGAAGTTATTGTAATACCCAAGACCATATGTAGGCAACCCCCCCCCCCTTTGTTCAAAGGATTTTCGGATTTCCGAAAGTTTTCTTCAGTCATTATGTTAACCATATTTCGGCGAGTTTTTCTCAATTTTAAGACCGAGAAACCTTATAAAAAAATGCCTAGCGTTTAGGGCAGACTCTTTTGGCCATGAAAGAAGATAGCTATCCTGTGGCACCGTCCGGCCTTTATTTTTCGTTGATCTCGTAAAGTTTCGACCAGAATCAGAGCTAGAATTATGTCCATTGGCGACCATCTCATTATCATTATCAACGCACGAAGTTGAAGTGAAAACGAAATAAAAACGGACACTAAGCGTGCGTTAGGAATACAATTTCCGATTTAAAAAAGAGAGAGAAAAAAAAGGTATAAAATATAAGAGAAAGAATGGGCAAAATGCCACAAGTCTTGAAACGACTATTAAGAGTTTGTTAGAAACAAACAAGAGGCACGCGAGTCACTTTCGAACTTGAGCGAAAGTATTTCCTTTTTTTTCCCCACTTTTCACGAAATGATGTGCAAATTGAGGCAATATCGGTGTTGTGAGAGACCTTTCGCGTCCCTCTTCCCACTCGGACAAATCGCTTTTCTTTTCATAACCCTTCATCATCCTATGACTAGAATAGACGACTTATGATAATATCTCTGCGGTTATATTAGGAATCGCAAATACAAACAAAACGTGTTGTAGAACATCTATAAATAATATTTCGTCGGCGATTGTCACTGCCACTGTCAAAATATCGATTTTTAAACTTCCTTTCAGCTTTCTAGCCTAAGAAAGAGCCCCATGGAGATTCAAAACGACGCCTTCAGCGATTAGGTCTACCTGTCACTTTTCCACTATGTTTTGAGTACCAAAAAAGTGGACAAAATCGGTTCATCCGTCCTGGAGTGATGCGGTGTAGCATCTATAAGATTAAGTTAAAAAAAAAAAAGGCCCTCTCAGCCTTGAATAGATAATAAACGTTTCGGAGGTCTTCCAAGGAAGCAAACTAAAAATTAACAAAAAAAAATCTTGAAAAACGTATCATCCAAAAATGGTCTCACCGTTTTTCCCCCAGCATTACGGATGTAATTTTCTAAAAATAATGAAAAATGAGATTGAGAATTTAAAAATTGTTTATTTTATAATTGAATGTGGGTGAGTGGTACCTACGTGTCCGAAGTTGAGACTATGGATTTCAAGGACGTCAAAAGATAAAATTATCCTATCCCAAACAGGAACTTGACATCATTCTGTGTTTTTTTGAAAATAAAAACCATCGTCAGCGATGATGATGGCGATGATGATTATTATAATTTATAACTATTAGTCATTAAGAGCCTCCCGAATAATATTTCCCACGGAGCCCGCGCTATCTCATTATTTAAACATGATTTATCGATTCTCTCTGATTATGGTAGATTGTAGGAATCGCTAGATGCATCAGGATTCGTCGTTTTTATAGAATAAATTCGCTGCAAATAAATAATAAAACTTCGGGGTAGAACATGTTTTGTTTTTTACTTTATCAGTAAATAAAGGGCAGTAAATTGCGTTTTTCAAAGAGGAAAAAATTTATTTTCACCAATCGATCCTTTTTTTTTTTTCGCAAGAACCAAGAAGCTAACAACTTTTAGGTATATCCCACCACCACCACCAAAAAAAGCGTCTAATTCAAAAAGCTTTCTAACGGAAAAAGAAAATCTTAGATATCAATTTTAGTTTATGAGAAATTAGTTTCAAAGTTGGAAAAAAAAACGTTTAAAAATGTTAGGCGTGAAAAATGAACTTTTAGTACTATTTTTATGATTTTAAACCCCCCATAAAAAGTTATAGTAATAAAAGTCTGGACTTTAGAAAGTCAAAAATTTGAAGTCGAGATATTGACAGTTTAGGGGGAAAATCGTCATTTTCATAAAAAAAATGTCTTCAAATTATAAAACTCGGCAAATGCTGTTTTCAATTTTGGGGTGAAATGGGTTGTGGAAACCTTAATTAATTATTGGCTTTCGTGATTTCCGGGGGCTTCTAACAGACTTCAACAACTTTCTTATTATCTTCGTGTGGCACAGCATAATGGTTAATTGTTCGTGTGTAATTTCCTATCCCGATATAGGCCGAAAACGATACTACTTATCTTTACATTAGTTCCGCCTTTTCGTCCATTATACCCTTGGAAAGCCACTGGAATCAGACAATTCCGAAAAGATGACGCGTATCAAAATCGGCTCCTATGGAATTTCTCATTAGGACAAATCGTGAAATGAGCCTTATAATTACGACCTTACTCACCCAGGCCTCGCTGAAAGAAGAAAAAAAGGCCAAAAGTGGGAAAAATAGATGCGGTAAGTCCTTGATACACTACGGAAACTTTTTTATAACTAGAGAATCTACGAAGAGGAAGTAATTAGAATCACTTCTGTTAATGCTTAGTGATATTCGCGTATTACCACTTCCCTGTTTTTATTTTTCTCAACTTTAGGGAATCTCAATTTTTTTATATAAATACTGAATACAGGAATTAATTTTTGCTAACTCTGGTGGTTCAAAATGGGTTAAGTGGAATATACTGAGAGCGACTTAGTGGTCAGGCTGTCCAATGGCATAAAAACCGATTTTGGCCCAATTCAGCAACACAATAACCCGAAAAAAGCAAGACATACCCATAAAAAATCCCTTTTTAACTTTTGGTCAAAAACTAATATAAATGGGAGTTTTTTAGTTCTAAAAACCAACATCTTAAAAACTTTTTGACATGATGATCTTGAGATCTTTCTCCTGAGTGCTGTAAATGAAGTATCCGCCGTCCATCCGTCCGTCACCTTTTCCGCAGTTTTATCGGGAAGTCGAAGGCTTGAGACTCTTGCCTTGTTCGCAAAAATAATGCGTCTCTAATCGTCCATTCGACATTCGGCATCATCTTTTGTCGGAACGTAATTTGGATAACCGTGGCGAACATGAACAATCGTCTTTATAAGGACACGTCCCTTATTTGTCGACTTGTATCTTCGACTGTTTTTTTATTTTTATTTTTTTTTTTTTTTTATACTTCGCACGGAGAACACGAGCGGCCTATACTCCTCGATAGAAGGGGAATCCTTTTTAGGCACTGATTTTCATCCTTCCCTTTTTATCTTTCTAATCTTTATTCTTAGGCTCGAAAGAATTTATTGCTTTCGTTCACATTCACTGCAAATTTGAACGGTTTTAAGGTTCTTCGACCTTCTCTGAATATTTTGAGATCAGATGAATAGAAAAACATCTCAGGAAAAGGTGTCGAAAAGATCCCGATTATGATGTATCCTGGGCAAGTCCTTCACAATGAGGAGCACCTTAATGCGCCATTGTTTTACGAGATTGACACTATCCTTGTGGAAGAGGAGAGTTAAAAAAAAAGAAAATAAAAAAGAAAAACATCTGACGAACCACCTTGACCGAGTGTAAGAAGGAAGAGGAAACTCCTCCTAACTTTCGAAATCCTTGACGTGACATCCGAAAGACTCCAATCTCGACCTGTCGCTCTTAATCAGCTTTAAGCTCCAGCTTTCGACCCCAGCTGAACAAAAAAAAATTCACAAGGGTCAAAAAGAATTTATAACTCTTTCGAAATCACTTTTTATCGTCACCTTTTGACCTTTCATGCAATATCGGAAAATATGGCTTTTAAAACTAAAAATGTAAATAAAAGAAGTCGGTGTCCGTTTTCTGCTGTGATAGTGGAACCGTGACCTGACCTTACGAGTTAGTCCTTGGTTTTCGTGTAGCCTTAACGGTCGAATTCAGACGGTAGTTGACTCTTAAATATGCACTCTTCCTCTTGCTCAACGAGCACTCCAGCGAAAAAAACACAAACCGGACGTCAACTCTGAACCGTTTCCGACCATTTCTGTTATTCCTTAGTTTCTTCATTTTTTTTTTTAAAGGGAAAATTATTTCAGCATAGAATTTTGATCCCAAGATTTCTTTCAGGATTTTTAATCTAAGGTAATGTAACATCAGATTTTTTTGCTGTAAAAATTAATATTTCCTTTTGAAAGGATATCCATCCATACGTTCGAGACTTTTTTTTTCGCATCCCCTGCCGTAAAGTATCAAATTCCTGAATGCTACCGTCAAGCTTGAATTTTTTAATTCGTCCGGATAAAGCTCACAGGTTCTTACTTAATCATTCGTGTCAAAAATTCACTGAAGAAATTAATTATTATGATACCCGCAACGTATGTAGCGCACAGAGAACCTACTTTCGTAGGACCTAAATTTTCTACAGTTTTTTGGTCAATAAAGCCCCTTTTTCCCCCTTTATTTTCGAGCTTTTTTTACGGTTCTCAGGCCCGAAACCCCCAAATTTGCCTTTATGGTCGTTTTCCTTTATTTTTGGGTCTAGAGAAACTCTTTTCACCCGATGTTTTCCTAGATTTTCTGCAACTAGTAGATTTACTGGAAACAGCCATTTTATCGAGTTAATAACAACCATAAGAAAAGAAGCAGAAAACGTACTAATTCTTCCTTCTACTCTTCTAGCTTCTAGTTCGAAATTAATTTTTATGGTCAACACGAAAGTTCAATCGACGTGTTTGCAATAAATCCACAACTCGATTGGAGGCATTTAAAGATCAGTGTTTGAGTAACGGGCTCCCGTTGCATCCGATTCACGTTTCGATTTCGAGATCCAGTCTTAACCACATCGAAAATGTTTTACGCAGTTTCTTATTAAGAATACCAATCAGAACCTATCTTTTTAATCTAATTACAAGGTTAAAGTCGGTCAGTAGACCTTGCCGCGTATGAAATTTACTATGTATGCTTTTAGACTTCTTTATTTTCTTCACTTTCTAAGCGAATTATAATTTTTTAAAAACAACTTCATGGGATAGAACCCGAAAAACATCACTTTCTATGTGGGAGGAGTGTAGTTAGTAGGAGTCAAGTAGTACATAACATATTTTCGGCCACTGAGAACTGGATTTTCCCTGCAGAAGTCGCGAGTTCGATCGCGGCCTTTATTTTCCATAAGGCCCCTTATTAATTTGACTAATTTATTAGTACTAAAGGTGGTGCTAATAACCTCTTATTTTCAAAAAAACCAAGGATCTAATAACATCATTTCATTGTGAATTCAACGTCCGACTTTGGAAAACTATCTGTTTTTTATATTCGCGCTTCACCGGATACGACGTGCGGAATCTGTCATTTCGTCACGATCGGCCGAAAAAGTAGAGAAACCTTCTTGAAAAAGCTAGAGTACAACTGGCTCATTTTGCATTGGACACTTTCTCTTTCTAACAGAAATAAATAGATAATTTTATTGTTCTTTATATCGTGTAAATCTACCCTGAAGAAGGGTGAAATATCGGCACAAAAGTGGTCCTTGTGATGGCAAATTTTATGTCTTTTTCGGGGTTAGAGACGGGTTAACTTCTTTGAATTATGAAATCTCAGTGATAATTCTGTTTAAACTGTTATTTACAGGCTTTTTGTCAAATGATATACATACTAAAATTTTACGAGGTACCTTAAGCATTCAAAACGCTCGTTCTAGCCATAATTTACAACGTGATTCGCACTAGGAGAGCCTTTTTTGCCTCGTTACTGTGGACAATGTACTTCGAACATGCCCAATTGTTGGTATACGTAATAGTAAACGGCTTCGACGGAGAAAAAAATTTTGTGTTGCGCAATAGGTCGTGAATCGGTTAACGATTAACCTTTTCTGTTAACTGATTATCTTCGACTTTTTGATGACTTTTCAGTGCCAAAGAGTATCTAAAGCCGACAGGGCGAACTTAAGATCAGAGCGCTACGACGGTTTCCTCCAAGTCTGGAATTTTCCAAAAACCTGGAGTATCATAAAACTTCCTTTTGAGGGAATTATTCACCTTCTCTAGGAGTTCTACAGCGCAGTTGACAGGGCCCCTTTTTTCAATAATTATTTTGTGCTATCCTCAACTTAAAAATGGTTATTCATTCTGAACCTCCATGTCAATGAAATATGTTTTTGATGCATTTTTTATATAGAGGTGCGTGGGAAAGTAAATAAAAATAATTGTTTATTTCTTGGTAATGGAACCGAGTGGTGAAACGAGGAAGCAGTCGTTTAATTTAGTGCTGCCACCGCTCAGCCTTACGCGTCGGATGTGGGCCCATAAGACATCTTTTTAGGGATGAAAATCACGCAATGTTCCGTCATTACTTTTTTTTTCAGTTGTCAGTTTATCTAACCTCGTATTTACGTTTTGAAATTACTTTTTTCAACGAATCCATTTTGAAATTCCCTCATGTGAGTGACACTAGTTGCACAGACCATAAAATCCGGTCCTAAAAAACATATTTTCGGTCTTGTAGGGCACTAAACATGAAAAGGACGAGATTATCACAAACCTGGGATATTCCCGAACACTTTCAAGCCTCCTTTTTTATGGAAACATCAATGGAAAGGCAATTTAGGGGAGGGCGAGTCTATGTTTGTAAGGACAGAAAAAAGTTGGGGAGGGAGTATCTTGTTCGAAATAAACGTTTTGATAGGTGATTCTGTTCCAAACAATCCACTACTCAAGACAAACGAAATTTACAGGTAGAAAGGGTAGGTAATAGAAAATAAAGAATAGAAATTGTAAGATTTGTTAGTTTATATACTCCTAACGGAGGGCTCAATCTCACGACCTCCCTGAAATTTTTTCTGAGATACTTCACATTAGGTATTGAAATAAATCTTCAATAAGGTTAATCATCTGATTCTAGCGTTATCTCGATTTTTTATTGGTCACGAGATGATAGATCGCGTGTCAAACTCAAATAGGCAACTTTTAAGATGGAAAACCGATTCAACCTTTCTAGGACAAGAAACCATCTTTCTATTGAATCAAATCTATTGGCATAACTGGCAGATCACCTGAGCCTCGTCAATTTAGGGTCTAAATTCTTTGAAAGGAGACAACTTAAAAATTAACTGTTTAAAAACACTTAAAACGGGATTGAAACCTCAAAAATATGGAGGCGCCTAATCTGCATCTTGCACCCACTTGCAGAAAATCTTCGTTACTGATCGGATGGAGTAATACGATTATTAGTGGTTATAACAAGAAGGAACGGTAACGCCTACTTTTTGAATATGAATCGGGTCAATAAGTAACAAAGACTATCAAATAACGCGTTTGTTTACAAGGGTTTCTTTTCCCTTAAGTTTTTTTTATTATACAAGTTGTGAAGGCACTAAAAGGTGCAACCGGGCACGAATCGGTTGTAAAAAGGAATTCGTCCGGGCAATTAAGGGGTGTCTGTCCGACAGTCCATTAGCTACCGGAGTTGAAAGACCTTATTTGATTTCCATAGCTCGAGTTCATCTCTTATGTTAGCCGCTTTGTGGTAAGCCACGGAAAATTGCTTCTTGTAATCCCTCAAATTACGGTAAGATTTTTCATTCCCTCGAACGACGTTTTAGTGTAATTATCCTCTTTTACCGTTATCCTATTTTTGTCTCGTTTTTCTCTTCTTATAAATACATTATTTAAGTGATACAATAATGATTATTTAAAATTAATAATCCATAGAACTTTAAAGAACAGGTTTTCAAACTGGATCTCTAATGGGAAATTACTCTGAGGAAATGATTGGGGAGGATGTTGGGATTCAGGAACTTTCGGGGGTCATAGAGTTATGGAAAAAATGATTAAATACTCCAAAAAAGTTAATGGATCTTTAGGGACTCACAACACGTAAGTCCGCGGTTCGATTCCCCAAATGGGTCGAAGATTTGGGGGGGGGGGGGGGCAATAGCCGAGATGGAAAATCGTCCTCTCTGTCTCAATAACCGATGATTTTCCTCCTTGAAAATATTTTTGACGGAAAGAAAACGCGATTTCCTTTAAGTCACGTAATTTATTCGGGTGATTAAATACTTTTACCAAATTAAACTGAATCGTCTAGTGAGTTACAGAAGATCCGGTGAAACAACGGTTTCAAAAAGGGAAATATCCGACTTCCTCTTTTTAACTTCCTTATAGAAGTTTTTAATGTTATATTTTATTAACTTGGATTGCTAAGAGTCTAGCAGCTATTTAAGTCAGGAGTAGTTTCAACAAAAACATTTCATGAAGATAAAATCCATAATCGAACTGTCAAAATCAAAATTTTTCAGGAAGGAAAATTTTTCAAAAATAAGGAAGTTCTGCTGAGACAGCTTTAATCTATCCCCTTTTCAAAGGGTTAACCGTTCCTCTTCAAATTGCGTAGTTTCAAGCCTATTCAGTCTCTTTTTATCGGTGTAATTTAGACAAAATTTAAACGTGTTTAACAACAGGAGGCTTAATGAAGTACGTCTTGAATTGAATTTTACGAGGCTGAAAGCCAACCGCAATCGTTTGTGCGGCATTAAATCTCAACCTGCCATCCCAAGATTATTATATAAAAGACTCTAAAGATGACAATCTCGGGGGATTAAAAAACGTGCTGAGCCGAAATATTTGCATGGGATTCATCCAAGTTAGGCAATACGCTCCTATGTTGTTCGAGCAAAAATACAGTTTTTACATCTGCCCAGCGATAGCATTTTTTTTTCTAATAACCCTTTGTGTCTACATGTGCCCACATAGAAGTTTCATTTAAATTCTTACAAGGTATGCAATCGCACTTTTTGATCGTCGATTTTTATCTTTGCATGATCCCAATACTGCGCCTTGGCTGTGACCTTTGGTTGCCAGGTGGAATAAGCAATCGTATAATATTACGAAAATTCTAATTTATTAGACTTAGCTAAAACTACTTTTTAATTTGTATAATACATAAATTTGTAGCTAATCAACAAAATTTGCTGGCAACAGGGAGAGAGGCTCTGGCCGTTGGTTTTAGTCAAAGAACTCCTTTTATCAATGGATTTTGGGAGATTTTCTTAGTTTTTGTGTCGAGTGATCCTATTTTCCCTGGATTATAAGTTTTCGGAAAGAAGGAACTCTCTTTCTACAGGGACAATGTTTTGTTGACATAAAAGTGCTTGAACAAAAACATTCGATGACGCTGTCATTTGCATAGTTGAATTTTTGTAGGAGAGAGAGAAGAGTCTTCAGTGGTGGGTGGGAGGCTTCGAGGGCGTGATATGTCATGAGAAGGACATCTCGTCTCCGTACCGCTTAGTTCTAAAGCACGATTTAGGCGCTCTAGGGCAACTTTGGCACAGGGTATCCGATACGTCTTCCATATCGAAAGAACCTTGAAGACTCTTATACAACAGAAAAGAAAGGCGTATTGCAACTCTTCAATATCACTTCTTTTTGTCATGGGGGCACCCTGGCGATTCAATAAAATAATCTCTCGAGAAATTAAAGACCGAAAAGTTCTACGCCTCAAGCGGAAGCACTCCTTTACTCTCACTTTAGAAAAAAAAAATCGATAAAAACGACAAGAAAATAAATTTATCTAAAGACACGGGATTTCTAGTTCCATAGGAGGGGCAAATGATTGGAAAACGTACATCATTGAGTGCCAACAGCCGGAGGTGGCCTTCGAGTCTCTAATTCCAGTGAATTAGATGTAGGTCCACTGATTTGTTTCGCGAACGTAGATCGTGAACGTCCAATTGCCAAAATCATCCCCCCGAACTACCTCAATTATATTCCAAGATGGTCTCGAATATTTGCATTACTTATTGTTATTAGCATTAACCTCTCAGGAAAAAATATATTACACAACATCCGATAACGTTAACTTCCTTAAAGAATTTTTATTGTCCTTGTAAAAAGTAAAATAAAAGGAATCTCATCGGTCGAAGAGAAGTTTTTTAAATTAAAAATAAAGTCTCAATGAAAAAACCGTGAAAAATTGCAAAACAATCGTCGCGTTAGTTTTAACACCGGCTATATCATTTTTTAATCAATTTTGAGTTTGGCATTGTTTCTGAAGGTAAATTTTGTGGTGAATCGAATTCCGTTGGTAGCTTAACCCTATTACCAACAGAAAACGCGTAGTTCACGATTTAGCCCACAGGTGATGCATTTATTCCAATGAGAAATTAATCAGTATTTTTGCTCTCCTGAAAACCGAGGAAAAATGAAATAGCCGGTGTTAGAACGGCAGACAATATATTTTCTTGATCCTCCTGGCACCGAACCTCCGATTTCCAGGCAGCTTCCTCGTTTTTTTGTCAGAGAAACATCATTTTCAACCGAATTTCCCGAACCGCCAACTCAAACTGTTTGGGAAAAAGGGGTACTTTTACGAAAATGTGAAAGAATTTTGTGGCCGAGAAATCAGAATTTTTCCGGATTTTTTGGGTGTTTTTCTCGGTTTTTCGGCCAGAAGCTCTCTTTTCAATTTTGAAAGTTTCCGGCTTTCCTCACTTTCTTACAGCCAAGAAACTCCTCTCCCCTTTCACCGAATATTTAGGTGTTTTCCTCGGTTTTTCGGCCGTGAGAGTTCCTTATACTGGCTGATATTTGTGCGGAGAAATACTTTTGCGGTGTTTTTCGAGCTCCTGCTTTTTTCCACCTCTCCTAAATTGTTTTGTTTTATAATTTCCTTACCCCGTAAAAATTTCGTTAACAAGCCATAGAGGTCTTGACCATTCTGCTTATTTACACCTCAATGCGCTCGACCATATTGAAGAGTATTTTAATTTTTTTTTAATCCGTTCTTTTCAGATTAGCCTAAATGTTTTTTAACTTTCTGCTATATGGGCTCATAAGAAGAATTAAGGTCAGTCAAGTTTCACGCATGAGAGGGGTCCTTCTGCTAAACGTTTACACCCGCACGTCCCGGTCTCTCTACCCGTTTAAGAAAACTCAAGTTGTATTCATTCGGCTCAATTTATGAAAAGATTCGGGAAGTCTTATAAAAAGTTGCTGGTAACAAAGAGGAGTTTACAAGTATGTTTTGTGATGTGGATTGAAAAGTTCGGGGGCGTCTTTATTATAAAAGAACCTATTCATTACTTTTTTTTTTTACTTTTTCTGACACTCTGAAAAGCTACTTTCTCTGGTGGTTGGTAAAGAATAATAATTCATCGGGCATTTAAGTTAAGTCTATTAAGACTGTGACGGTCGGAGTTGAATCGTATGATAGGGTATGTAACAAGTTAGTCACGATGCGGTTGACACCGTTTTTGAATATTATTTATAAATTATAATGAGAAGGAAATGGTTGACTTTCACGGTTTTGTTATTTGCGTTAAGTGGAGCAGCCGTGAGCCGCCCTTGAACCTTCCTCCTGCCGCCCAGAATCGGACTCGCAGCTCGCAACAATAGCCCCGAGTCATTTCAGTTCCCCTACCTTGAATTCCGTTTCGATTTCAATAAAATAAAAGGGTTCGACGCGCTGCTTCAACCATGGGTTGTCTATTATCGAGTCACTGTATTTAAAGACCTCTTAACATTTCTAGGCCATAGCGACCTATGTAATGTGTTATGAAGCAAGAGTCGATTTTACAACGTCATCAGTTCATCTCTTGCCTTTTTCTTCGACCATTGAAATCGCAAAGTTCGTACAGATCGACAATGAGACAACACTTCCTTAACGACTAATTCGTCCTTGCTATTTTAGGCCGAAGGAATTAAATTAAGGGCATAAAACACTAAAAGTTGTCTCTTTCAGAAGGTGATCCGGAAAAGTAATTCCGTTTTTTGAGCACAAGTCATCGTAATAGTTTTGTTTTTCAACTTCTCCTAGAAAACTTCAGCAAGATTTAGTGTTCGGCAAACAAACCCCTTATTTCTCGGTTCCCTCTTTTAAGAGGATTTTTAAAATTTTCTTATTCATTTTTGCCGAGAAAAATTCTTTACACTCCTTTTTCAATTCCCTTTCCTACTTTTATTATCTCTCCCAAATTGGATTTTAATTTCACTCCCACCCTGAATCCTACTGAAACGTCTTCTGCAAGTTAACACCCTGTAAGTGTTTTAACGTTTCGCGGAGGTATTAAAACGTTCGCCAATCTCTTTTTATACTGTTCAACATAAAAGATAATAAACCAATCGTTATTCGTGTAATTATTCAGCCGAGAAACAAGAGCGACGTGCACGTGTGAGAAAACAAAAGATGTCCTTCGACCACCCTGGCCAGTTTGATATACAGTCATAAATAAATTTGATTATATCAAGCATGACTCTCAGAGGTTTATTGGATGTAATACAAACTTACTAAGTAAAGAACACGGTTACTTCTAGAGGACTCTGTGTACATAAAATTCGGAAAAATCTCCTCCCTACGGTACCTCATTACCTTGAAACCTCGGATTGAGCGTGGGGGGTCTGGAGGAGGGGTGAATAAAACGTCAATTTTAGAATTGAAGACCCTCTTAAACACCACCGACATAGTAGCAACATTAAATAGTAGGCAATTTCAACCTTAACAAGTATAAAATCATTTCTATTTTACTGCCGGAGCAAAAGCTACAGAACTTGGACAAATCTAGGCTTTCCGATCAATGTTTTATGTTTTGTTATTTAATAAAGAAGGACGAAATACGAGTAATGAACTTCTAAGAGCATCGTTTGTATGCCAACCGGACAGAAATGAGACGTCAACCGTTAAAAAAGGCTACTTATGGTTCTCGTTATTCCCAAGTGAAATCACGCTCGGTACCTACAATAATTTTTATTTTCCGTTTTTCCTTTTTCGTTTCAAAGAGACATTTGAAACAGTAAAACGTTGTTACGTTTATCTTTTTCTTCAAAATCTGTCTATAAAAAGCCTCATTTAAGACTGGTTCCTAAGGGGAAAAGATCGCACAGCGTCGCTTCTTTTTGTGAACATAAGAGGAAGCAATAGGGATTGAGGACGAAACAGAAGGAAGGAATAAGGATCGAGGGTAAAGCAGGAGGAATAAGGATTAAAATAGTAATTCAGATGAAAATATGAGAGATCAATAAACTTAACTTTTAACTTCCTTAAAGAAGTTATTGCGATACCCTCGACGTCGGGTTTTTGGGGAAGGATCTTCCAGACCCCGGAGGGTCAATTCGAATATTGATCTTTACCGATTAATCCGATTTTCACCAAATTTTCATCAATTACTCCTTATTTTTAAGAATTTTTGGTGTAAAAAAATTACCACTTTTTAAATTATCATTTTTTTTAGTAGGGAGAAATTTTATACTTCTACCCTTTACGAGAGGCACATCCGTAGGCCAAAGAGCCCATTATTTCTACCTTGGCACTTAAAAAAATTTTCGAAAAAAAGAACTTAGAAAATTTTTCGAAAAGAAAAAGGAAACCCGGAAAATTTTTTTTTACAAAAAAAACTTAGAAAATTCTCATTTATACTTTCCCTCCTTTATACATCCCCTTCCGTTATACTTTCCCTTATACTTCCCTCTCCGTTATACTTCACCCTCTGTTATACTACCCCTCACTTAAACTTCCCCCTCCCATATACTTCCCCTCACTTATACTTCCCCCTCCCATATATTTCCCACTGCGTTATACTTCCCCTCCCATAACTTCTCCCTGTTTTACTTCGCCTCCGTTATACTTCCCCCTCCTATATAGATTCTTCTCTTTAAGGAAGTTTTCGTTGGAAGCTCTTCAAACCAGTACTTTTCTCTGTAATTAGACATCAGAAATCCAATTTTGAATGACGAGAAAACAAAAAGGCAGGTAAAAAACCTTGTTAAGACCAGGGAAAAGGATAAAGGATAGCGGTAACGTAAAGCCACAGAATAAAATGCAGACATCCTAGAATAGAGAGGCGAACAAAGCTACAATCCTACAACAAAAACCGAATCTAATTGACAAATCCGCTTTACATTAGTCACCACTGCGAAATAAAGGTTGTGAAAAATTAATTGAAATATTGTTAAGCAACGCTCTTCTTCATGTAGGTTGGTAAATATTAAAAAATGTATTGTACGTTTAGGGAGAAAGCGGAAAATCTTGACAGCTTATGAAAAGGTCTTTTTTTCTACAAGCCCGAGCTCAACGGGACTGTTGATGAGTGTACTCTAGCAAAGTCGGGATTTCGGAGCTGGAAACCGCGGTGGCTCTGTAGCTTTTTAGGGTGCATCACAAAATGAGACAATTCCACAAAAATGAACGAAAAATATGTTATACCTATTAAATTATGTAAACCAGGATATAAAAAAAGTTCCAAAGGGTCAGGTCCAGACACGTACTGCTTTTTTTTTTGTCTGTTATACACTATCGATCTCCAAGGGTCACAAGTCACCATACAAACGACCGTTTTAATTGTCTGTTACTCAAAATGTCAAGGAGACAAGTCAAATTTACTGTTCGCAATATACGGCAATTTGCCGTTTGAATATTTTCAAATGTTTCAAAATATTTTTTCCGTATATAATCTAACTCTCATTAATCATATTCTACTAGACGGATTTATAAGGTTGACTGGAAAAGGCAAAGGTTGGCGGATCTCGTTGCGTACCGTTCGAAAAGGCGTTAAATAGCACCTACATTACGCGGTCTGATGAATTGTGGCCTGCCGAGTGCGAAATATTTCTTAGGAATCCGATTTAGCGTAACATATGTTTTTTTGCTCGCGCTAAAAAAACCAGGAAGAATAAAAATTTCAGAAAAAATTAATAAAACGAAAATTAG
This sequence comes from Orius insidiosus, assembly GCA_014119065.1. NCBI lineage: Eukaryota > Metazoa > Arthropoda > Insecta > Hemiptera > Anthocoridae > Orius > Orius insidiosus. Next base: position 19,629 of record JACGAQ010001499.1, on the reverse strand, counting down.
TACTGTCAATTTCTTTTTTGATAAAAATCTTGTAGGTCTGCACTTAAATTTTAAAAATATCGATTTGGTTTGTAAACTTTGCGCGAGAGTACAAAATATTTATGGATTCTAAAATGCCTTTGATCTACGCGTTTTCAAAGCTCCCCTTGATGATCTACTAGTTTTTCTATGTAGGGATGACATTTTTTCGTTTTAAAAGAGATTCTTTGAAATATCTACATGTTTCGTGCCAGAATATTTTCGGCCCCAGAATAAATCGTGTTCCTCGATTATTTTAATTTAAAGTTTATTTTTTAAGCTTTAGGGCCTTTTGCGTAGTCGATTCGTGATATTAGAATACGTTATTGCACCGCTGCAGATTTTAATTTATTTTCATTGTTGAAAAAAAATAAATCTGATAAAATATCTATTGAAGGATTTGAAGAATGGTTTAAGGCCTACCTACCGTTTTGGAAGCTCTGCCATTAATAACAATCTAGAAAAAAAATGTTTTCACTCGATATATCATAAGTATAATACTTTCGAGATGAACACTCGTGATAATTTTGTAATACGATCGGGTGTTATGTGGACAATAACGCCTTAGGTCAGGTTCCTACGTTCCCAGCAATCTCGTTTCTTGAGATATAAGGAACAGATGTTCTTGGAATTGTATGATTACAAGTTGGCCCTCCATTCGAGTCAGGCTGTAATCATCGGGAGTCAATAGAAGCGAAGAAAACGTAAGCGAACAATAGAGTGGAAGAATAAAAAACAGAAAAATTTATTCTTCTCATCCGTCTTGAAATGTTAAAAAATTCTTTTAAGTTCTTGTTAATTTTTATCATTGCTCAAGAAAACTGTTGAGGTGACGGTTTTTTTACTTTTCTTCTCTTCCCCGACAAGCATAGGTGCGATTATGTAAATCGGTCAACTCATCACGAGTGCCGCTAATGACATAATAATATGAACAATAGTGAAAATTTTTAAGTGAGAAAAAGGACACACGGAAAAAAGTGTTTTAACTTGAGTAATTTTAATGACGAAGACGTAAAAAAAATCGGTTTAAACGATTACCTACAAGTGAGAAAACACCGTCATTACTGGAAAGAACAAAGAACAAACAGAAAGCATACGCTCAATTTTTAAGACATTCATTATCCTCTAGTTCGAATAGTAACTTTCCCTCCCTAAGTAAATAATGGTGACTTATTAATTACTGTTATTTCAATTAAAAAAATAATAACTTGGCATCTTAAACTGAATAAAACAAGTCCTCAATCCGTCTAGGAGTTATGATTTTAACAAAATCCTCGTATCAGAGAGTTTTAGCTACACTTTATTTTGCTATCTATGTTTTGGCTAGAAGTTATTGTGACACCCACAAAGTTTTTTTTGATCATCCCGATTTCAGAAAGCTATTGAAATGTTCTGCAACATGAAACATCTGTTTCCGTACGTCCTAATTTTGAGGAGATGAAGCGAAACCAACGACGTACTAAGTACCGTTTTGCTCTTCCGGGGTTTTTCTTGACCAGTAACTTAAAAGTCACATAGGCTTGCGGTTGCGGGGGCGATCGTCCAAAATCAAACTGTTTAGAATAATTTTAGTAATTCAAGATACAATTGGCATAGGGAGGAAAAAAACTGTTATAGTTTTCTAATAACACCTATTTGGCTGAGGATTGTAAAAAAAAAGTAAAAAGAAAGGAGTTGTAGAATTGGGGGTGGGGGTCAAAAAACTTGGTAAGCAAAGAAAGAGCTGACGTTCTGCGTGGAGTTTCCTCACTCTTTGCGTCAAGAGGCACCCAAAATTTAGGCCCTTCTGATTTCCCGCCATTTTGACAGCATTGCAGGGATATTTAACGAATAGCGTCATGACAATAGCGCAAGCGAGAAGAATTTCTCTGTACAATCCCATAAATAACCATCGGAAGCGACGCGAGGGGGACAGAGCGACCTCGAGACCATCAACCCTTCTGAGAAAAAGGAGCTCCTTAAATTTTACGAGGATGAGGAGGTGGAGTACCTACATTGTAATTATGAGCGGTTACTCTTCTCGCTCTTCTCGGATCTCAACCACCATCGTGCGGGCCAGATTTACATCTCGCTCGAGCGCTCCTCATACACATCTCAGGCCATTTCTTTGACAATTATCTCCTTAGTCTAAAACGATTTTCTTCCACAGCGGCTTTCAGTTTAAAAGCTCTAATTATTCGCTATATGTTCTTCTAGTTTTTTCCGAGAAGGCAATGATCATCTCAAAATATAGGTGAGGCCATACTTCGTACTGTATGTACCCGGGCTGCGAGGACCTAAAAACTCCTGAGGTTTTCCTGCGATTTTCCTAAGCTTCAAGCCGTAGGGGCTTTTTCGCTTTACAATTAAAAAAAATCGTTTCTTCTTCTAGGATTGGCTGCAAGAGTGAAATTCATATAATAGCTTTGTTCCAAACGCAGTTTGAAACTGGATTGACCCTGGAGATGCGCAGAAGGATTCGCATGTCAGATTTGACGGACAATCGATTTGAGCGAAGTCAAATTTGACGTTGAAGTCCTTCTGCGCATGCTCCAGGAGTTTCAAACTGCGTTTCAAACGAGATACGGCAGTTTAGAAATTTTGCGAACTTTATGGTGAATACAAGTGATTCTTAAATTTTGTTCAGCAGGGAGATACCGCTTTTGAGACTTGGCCGTGATTCGATTTTCGGTCACGTTCTAAGTGAAAAACAGACAAAGGAACAGTATAGGTTGTTACATTCGAATTTTTCATCTATTGTTGTCCTTTTTGACGGAATAAAACCCTCGTGACATATCAGGTTGCTGACGTAATTTTTTAGAACTGGAAAGAATGAAGAAAAAAATTGTTTGATTTAAAAAAGTTGGCAAAAAAAAAAACTAAGGAGAAAACCTATGGTTTTTCGAGAAACAAAAAATGGGCACTATCAATGCTTTACAAAAGCCAAAAAATACGTACGTACAAGTTGGTGCAGAGCAGAAAGCGTCAATTAATTCTTCATGCTTTAAGACAAGTGGACCCCTGACACGCAAATGCCTTTCGTGATGCTCCCGCTTACAATGGCCCAATTAATTAAAAAATATCATCTTTGTAACCTTTAGCGAAAAGGGAATATCGTGATTCCCAGGGACAACTATAATGAACCCCTTAGGCACCACCTCCTTCACCTTCAATCCTTTCAAAGCAGAACAATCTGAAAAGAAAGCAAAAAAAAGACAAAACACCGAGTTTAGTTCCTGATTTTATTATTCCATCAAACAAAACTTAAAATAGCTCCTAGATAATTAACTTCCGAGAAGGAAAAAAAATTAATAGGTTATGAAAAATGACTTGTGAGATTTATTAAACCTCGATGGTATTTATGCGTCCTTACTCTTTTTTTCCCGAAACTCCTGTGGCGGAGTCCTGTGGACCAAGAAAAAGTGATGGACAGGTAGTAGGATTTTACTCAAGTCCTTTAGACCCTTAGGGTCTGTAAAACCGTTTCCCAAGACATCGTAGGAATTACAATAACTTCTCGACGAAGGCGGTTCGTCTAGATAAGCGGTTGCATAATCCTAAGTAATTCTTATCCGAGAATTTTCCGTTCATTTAAACGTTTTATGTCGATCAATCAACTTTGATGGGTAGCGACATAATCGCGTTCATAATTTATTGCCAAAGCAATAACTGACACGGACGAGAAAAGGTGGACTTACATTAGGCAAAGTTAATTACTCCAATGTTTTATGGGCTGAAAAGCAGATTTAAACAGCTGTTTAAAGGGAGGGAAAAATGTTTTTTAAAAAAATCTTCCGATGTCACAAAACCGTTTAAGTTTTTAATTAAAAAATGTTTAAGAGTTCGTTTACCTTTGAGGGTTTTATGTGTTGCTAATGAAACGATAGTGAAGTCGTAAAAGCGGAAAACAATTTATTTTGGTAACCTTTTGTTTTCCTAGGGGTTTTATGCGTTCAATAGCATTTTAAACAAAATAGAACCAATTTTTTTTTTTCAATTCGGATCTAATTTGTCGAATACAAACAATGAGAATACCAAACCTTGACATTATACAAAGAGTAACAGATTGTGTATGTAAAGGAGTAAAAAATGCTTTTGTCGCAGTGAAAAATAATTAAAAACCTTTTTTTAAAATAATTGGAGAATCGAAAGGATAGAAGGTGAAGAGGTGAGCCAAGGGCGGTTGTAAAATTCTTTTCGCCATTAGACTCAAAATTCCTCTCGGATAATGAAACTGAGTATTCGAAAAATTATTTTAATTGAATGACGCCGTTGAAGGGGCTTCTATTTACGCATGCTAGACTATTCCTGAACCTCCTTTATCGCATACAAATTAAACAAATGTGTGCCTGGACGACGTGATCTTAAGATTTCATCATGGCTAACAATGAAGAAGTGCATTGAGTGCGAGATTCAATAGACAAAGGATGACGTATAAACTGTTAATCAGAAAAACTTCGCTCTTCCTCAAATTCCTCGTGACTTTCAGCAGTCAAAAAGACTGGGAGCCTCTGGGCATGTCTGTATACTTGCTTTTGTCAAAGTCAACATTCAAACTTTCTCAAAAGGAAGTTCGCCGGGTTTAAATGCGGTCCTTGATTTCCCAGGCGGTCTCCGCTTTGTCCATAATCATTAATTTTTTTCTCGATTTTAAAATTATCACAGCTTATTTTCTCAAGCAGAAGTTATTGCGATACTCCCGACGGACATTTTAGAAATGGTTCTTCGGATCTTTATGGCTTGAGAGAAAACAAAACCTTATTCAGACAGATCTCCGCTATTTTTCAAAAAAAAAAAAAAAATTTAAGATTCCAAGATTTGCGGTGGAAGATCCTCCCTTCCTGCATCTAAAATGTGGTCTGGCAGACCGTTTTCCCGATGACCGTAACATTGAGGGTGTCACGATAACTTATCTTTAAGGAAGTTAAATAGCGGTTGAGGAAGCCAAGATAATGGAAAACATTAAAAATCTATAACATCGATAAAAATAAAACCTGAGTCATTTTTCAAGGTTAATACAAATATTTAGCTAAACGCCTTTTATAGGTACGTATTTTATTGTTAACCGATTTCATAATCGAAGACTAACCCATTTAAACTATTCACCTGATTACTTCGAAGATGCCCCAGGAGCTTCCGTCAGCCCGGCCTTGCTTACCTGACTCTTGCGTTCTTCGCAAAATGTCCCGACCCTGAAAAAAAAACCCTAAACCCTCAAAAAAATGATAAGGCCAGAATGTCCAAAAATACAGAAGAAACGTTCGTCTAAAAACTCAGGTATAATATAAGTTGTAGGTACACATTCAAAATGTATCATGTTTTCATGCATAGTTTTTATGACAGTAATTTAAAAAAATAAGGAGTTTTATAGTAAGTAGAGCCAATAACTCTTTAAATGATGATACAAGGTTTAGTTATAAAACCATTTTCTAGGTAAGTTTCTTTTTATTTCTTCTTAAAAACAACTTTTGATAAGAGGTCTTGCCGTCGGACGTTTCTTTTGCTTTCCGTTCTATCAGATCGTATAAACAATTTGTTTTAAGTTACAACTTATTTTCTTGTAACAGTTATATATTTATGTAGTTTGAAATCTGAAACTCCGGAATACAATAACGCCCTCGTCGATTTTTTTCTCGCAGTGTCTCAATTCTATTGGAAATTTTATTGCGGTGAAAATGCGTTTGTACGACGCATATTCTGAAAGGTTAGGTCATTGAGGACGCTTTATAGGGAATTCATGTTTCTGGAAAGTGTACAGCTAAGGCTCTCATTTGAATTGGCGGCCACGCCACCCTGGTTTATGTTTTTAGTGTTTAAAAGTTTTAATATTTGGGAGATGTAATAAAAGCAGGAAAAGATTTTTTTATGAGTGGGTAGACTGCGCAGGGAGGCATTTTGAGGAGTGTTTCTGGGCAGAGAAAAAGCCCCAATGAGATGGATGATTTTTGGGCGTTTTCCTCGCTGTTTAAACAGAGAACTCCCTTGTATCAGCTCGGATGAAAATGGTAAAACCCGGATATTGCCGATTCTAATCACCTTGAACTGACAAGTTTGAGGGTAGAAGGGTCGTAAAAACTTTGCCTTACGAGCAGACATTATCAGTTGGAAATAACGCGATTGGAAATAAGACGTAATAACTAATAAGTACGTAGAAATCAGTATTTTCACGATATACTTACGTTGTTGGTGCTATTAACGTCCCGTTTATTTATTGGTAGGATTTTATTGTCGCTGTGGACCTTTTAGCTTGGATTTCTTCAACTAGAACAATATACAGCTTCAAGGATGGAGTACGGACATAAAGATAACCATACAGACGTAAGATTCCGCCTTTTAATCTCGACGTAGGTAAACTGAACAGATATTCCTTTGTTCACGTTATAAAACTGCCTTTTAAGGAATGCGTGGGTGTTCTTCATGATAAAAATTAATTGACGCCATTAAAATATGATGTTAAAACATCCTTATCTGGACCAAATACAAGATCCTTCAATGGGCGAAGTTTCATCGAGGGTTCAAATCTCAGGTGTTCAGGCAACCCTGGCTTATGGCAAAAGCCTTTCCTCTTTGTATCGAGGTCAAACATCAATTCAGGGACTTGTCTGGGATTAGCTCCAGACTTTTTAGTTTTACGAACACATTAAAAAAGATAAAAGAGTGGAGCTAATTATTTTTAAAAGGCAAGAATGAGAATCCGTGCTATAAATTTTGTTTTGTCGTCTTTTAGTTTTTGTTTTGAGATTGTTTTAATTCTTTAAAGACTCAAACAGCAAGGCCGAAAGTCGAACCTGACTAAACCAATTAGTTAGAGCAATAGGGGATAAAAAAAAAAGTTGGCGTGAAAGGTAAACTGCGCGGCACGAAATTCCATTTTTTCGTCGACAGAAAAAATTGTATTCTATACATTACGATTATACAAATAATATAAAAATAATGTCTACCATCATGGACTGCACATTAAAAATTTTTCGGAATGATTTTCGGACATCTTGTACATTTTGAAAAGTTTGCAATTTATTTTCGTCCTTAAAACTTAAATGCAAGGACGATGACCAGGACGCGACGCGTTAAAATGAGTTCAACGACCTCATGCGAGACAACTTCGGTTGATGTTACATGATCTTAATTTTAATGTTTTTTTTTTCATAATGTTTATCTTTCAGTAGCTTTTGTGTCTAATGCCACGTTCTTGCTATCCGATAAAACTTCCGCTCCTGCGGAAGAAGAAGCCGAAGAAATTGAAGAACTAGTTCTCTTGTTAACTCGGAAAACGTTTTACCCAAAAAGTTTAATTAAATTCAGAAGTTTTGCTAAATGGGTAAAAACATCAATAGCTTAATTGACCCTACGGGGTCTGAAAGACCCCTTTTTGAAAACCACCTATCGAGGGTGTTATAATAACATTCTTTTGACAATTAATTTTTCATTGTATACATTCAAAAATGGGTCTCATAGACCCCACTCTGTCTTCCAATTAACTAACAAAAGATTTCTGTCTAGGTTGCCCAGACGCGCCGGGTTCATCCTTAAAAGAAGGATCTCCAAAAGAAGACAAAAGAATGCCGAAGTGTTGCGAAAAAAAAATACTGGTCTGGAGTTGCCCCCGACGGGAACTTCCTACACGTAGGTGCAACTTTTTTTTCATCCCTAATATCAAAAACAAAATTTTTATCGAGGGAGAAAAAAAATTCAGGGACTGGCTTGGCGAGGACTTTTTTAACTTCCTTAAAGAAGTTATTGTGATACCCTCGACGTCGGGTTTTTGGGGAAGTGTCTTCCAGACCCCGGAGGGTCAAATCGAATATTGATCTTTACCGATTTAAACTTCTGTGGCCGTAGCATTTTTTTCCGGAACACTTTACGACCACAGTTTTTAACCGACTTTCACCAAATTTTCCTTAGTCGGTGAACAAGAAACTAACCAGGGTGATTTTTGAATTTCGAAAAAATGGCGGAGATAAGTCTGTTTGAAATTTTAAAAAATTCGCTGCTGCCGAACCATTGGTCAGATTTTCACCAAATTTTCACCAATTACTCTTTATATTTTTTAGGAATTTTTGGTGAAAATAATTATCATTTTTTAACATTAATTATCATTTTAGTAGGGAGAAATGTCACACTTCCACCCGCTACGAGAGGGACCTCCCTTGGGCAAAAATCCCATTACATATTTCTACCTTGATGCTTGTAAAAATTTTCGAAAAAAAAATCTCCCTCCGTTATACCCCCTTCCTTATACTATACTTTCTCTCCGCCGTTATACTTCCTCCTCCCTTATACTTCCCCCTCCTTTATTCTTCCTCTTCCGTTATACTTACCCTCCTTCATACTTCCCCCCCTATATTTTCACTTCTCTTTAAGGAAGTTTTCATTGGAAGCTCTTCAAACTAGTACTTTCTATCTTGACACTTAGGTGGCCTACACGCCTCACGAAGTTCACTTCAAATTTCTCCCTGCTAAACATTTTTTCTCCAAAAAATTCTGTAAAATATAAGGTTAGTGCTGCCGTAGCGCATTAAAAACAAAAACTTTGGACGGGAAAATCAAAGGAGCATTATGTGCGGTGCAAATCGAATAGAAATTGCGGCCGTGAAGTATTCTGGAAAAATTTGACGGACGGTACGGCACCACAGACAACGTCATGATCGGCAAATCATTAATGATCAGTATCCTCTACGGGGTCTGCAAGACCCTTTTCCGGGGATCGATGGAGGTTGCCACAATATCTCTTTGAAGAAGTTAAAAGGTGGCAACTTTGCTGCTGGTCGGACCCTTTGGGTACTGAAAGACCCAGACACCAATAATGAGGAAATTTAAAAATTGATAAAACGAGCCGAGACGATGCTGTCGGACAATATTCAACTGGACGTTGTTGTGGCAAGTACCGGTTTTGCGTGGTTCGAACGGGGTCACGGCTACTTTCCTGTTTCGATCCCGTTGGTTCCACCTCAGGCAATCCATCTCAAATTTGAGATGTCTACTTTTCAATCTTCAGTTTGAAACCTATGCAACTGATGGTATCTTTTGACCCCCCCCCCCCCTTATTTTCAACTGAAAAAGCATATCTTGAAAGTGAAAACGACGGTTTTAGATCTTGGCAAAAAAAATCTTTTATCAGTTCCGTCTGGGTCAGCGCCAGACATATATTTCTAACCGCGCCTGATTCCACATTCATATTATTATTAGATTAGATTAAAATGAATTATTCATCCTAGCGATATGTAGGTGAAGACTGGAAGTCGGGCATTTTTGCGATTCCTCCAAAGAAAAAAGAAAATTCTTGAGGGTTGATTTTGCATAGGCATCAGGGAAGAATCGCTTTCCGAGAAAAATCGCCACTTGTAATAAGATTCCTTTAGGAATGCCTCATTTATCTAAATTACGACAAAACGATTATGATCGTTCACGGCTACTGGGAATCTTAGAAATAGCAACTTCGAATGAGCGTCCTTGCGAGTGGAAAACAAAGACAGGATTAAGACGTGTGCAGTTTCAGTTGGCACATTTTATCGCTAACAACTATTTTGAAATTAAATAAGTTACGTTTCTGTAATAACTATTACACATCACCACACAGATAGGCAGAAAAATTTCCGTCATCTAAAATTTATTAAATCTTAGTACGGTTTTTCCCCTATACTCTTCAAGTGAAAAACGATTATCTTGTCCATCACAAAATAGAGATGAGAATTAATTTAATGATACACAACGTCTTATGGCATTTTGTCATAATCGAGAAAGAGGAGAGAGAAAAAAAGAGACTTTTATAACCCATTCATTAAAAATTTAGTGTCAGTATCTAGTTTCTAACCCTTTCTCTTTTAGACAGCTTGCCAACGATATCTTAATGAGCTCAAGGTAGTCTTTGTTTATATAAAAATGTAGGATATCAAAAAAGAGACGAAAATTACAGCATGGAAGTTAACACAAGGTTTTTTCCCTCCTCAAACTCACTCTGTCTTGTGAATAGTGGCGTAATAGAGGGTGGCCCCGAAAGTTGGAAAAATAGAGTAAAACGTAGTCTTAAACATTTTAAAAACAAAGATCAATTCAGAGGATAGCAAAATCAAAAATAAAATTTTACTGTCTGAAGAGGCCCAAAACGCCAGTTTTAGCTCTAAAAAACAACAACAAAAAATGGTTTTAAAATTTGCAAAATTCCGTCAGAAGTCTCAGGATGCCTGATTTGTTGGCTAAACGAAAATACTTTTTAGCCAAGCCTAATAACGAACTTAATTGATTTTAAGATAAGTAGGTTCCATCGTGAGTTCTAATAATTTGTACATGTACTGGGCCATCCACGTGGTTGTTACATGTGTAGGATGCGTGCAAAAAGGTAACATATTCTCTCACGTATCTTGATCGAACTTAAAAAAAAATATCGAACAGCCGTGAAAGAATTTTTGCTTTTTCCACGTCCAGGAGCTCTTTTTTTTTATCTCAGGAATTTTTTTTAACGTGGTAATAGGTGGGGAGGGGTATTGTCTTCTCTAAAAGGAATTAGCGTGCTCCTCTTAACTGCTAACACCCTCAGGGAGACAATACCGTGATCCTTAAAAGCCCAACGGCTGAAAATTTAAAAAAACAAAAAGTCAGACAATTTTTTCTTCTTTTTATAGCTCAGTCTATGAATTACTAGCAAAAGGTCTGGTTGGACCAAATTTTCGAGAAATTGAAAAGTCTTGATTTCGATAGAAAAATGAGGGACAAGATTTTATTTTACCTGAGTCCGAATTCGTCGACATGAACGACAACACAACGTGTCTCCAGCTTCATGGCAGTCGGAAAAGTCAGCGGCGACTAAAATCGTCTTGGCGGGTTTTAAGCCTCTTGAAGTTTAAATCGTTTGAGCTTGAGGCGCAGAATCGTCACTTTCCCAATGAGTTGCAGTCGATTTTACAGACCATTTTCGTACGATTTTCTTAGCAGTGTAAAATAAATGAGTTCTTATTTCGTTCTAATAAGCAATAACTATGGTTCTCTTAAGGCGAGAACGTCTTTTAACGTGTTAACTTAAAGTAATAAATGGGAAATTCCCATTCTGGAGCAATTAACTGGTAATTTATTGACTTTTTATCTCGGTAATCTGTAAGCAGCGAACTGTCTTGGAAGAAGTCACGACGTCCGCCGACCCTTGTGTTGCAACAGTTTTCAAACTCGAAGTAATTTTCATCTCGAATTACTTCATTCCCTTCGTTTGTCGCTTCACTGACGTTGATCCGTCAATCTCAGTCAAGGTCGATGCTTGCCCACTTCGAAAAAGCCCACTGTTAAAGAAAAGAATTAATTTACAAAATTAAAATCTAAAATAAGATGTTTTATGAACATAGTTCTCCGTGGAAACAATTTTTATTTAAATAGAACACCATCATTTTATCAAATCGAAAGTTCCAGAAGTTTCCTTGGTGCCTGCACGAAATTATGCAAAAGGAAAAGATAAAAAGAAGGAAGAAAAAGGTTTGTTTTATTAGCTTTGTTCCAACCGCGATTTCAACTCCTGCGCAGAAGGATTTGGCCGTCAAATTTGACGTCGTTCAAATCGTCTGTCCGTCAAATCTGACGTGCAAATCCTTCTACTATGCTCCAAAAGTTTCAAACTGCGGTTGGAACAAAGCTATTATTTTCTTTTTATAATTTTAAAAATGCTATTTTAGGCAAAGGGATGAAAAAGAAATTAGAAATCAACGAGAATCTTCTTATGGAGAATATCGACTTTGAAAAAATGAAAACCGAAATGGATTTTAATATACAAAACTTCAGGAAATTTTACTAAATATCTGTCTTTAAGGACTTCTGCAGGCAAGTTTTCCTAGTTATAGTGCTTTGTTCCAACCGCAGTTTGAAACTGGTTTGAGACTCCTGGAGCATGTGCAGAATGATCTGGACGTCAAAGTTGACGTCGTTCAAATCTGTCCGTCAAATCAGTCATCTGACGTCAAATTTGACGTGAAAATCCTACTGCACTGCTCCAGGAGTATCAAACCAGTTTCAAACTGCGGTTGGAACATAGCTTATATTTTTAAAAAATACGCCGTTATTGGGTAAAGGACCCTTATAAAAATTTCTTTGGAGATGGGTGAAAGAAGTAAGGTTTTTGAAGACTGAGAAAACTGCTATATAAGTAATTTTTCAATTAATTTTTATTGTAAATTTATAATCTTCAGGTGCGATTGAAAACTTGATCGTTGTCTACGATGGTAAAAAATATCCTTTGATCGAAGTCGCCCAAATCATCCGAAACCCGAAAACGATAATCCTCAACATGTCTTCTTTCCCACGTCATACCCGCAGTTTTAAAATCGATCGAGGAATCTGGCATGAATTTAAACCCACAGCAGGACGGAACCACCATTTCGTTTCCAGCCAATGTAATTATTTTTATCTTGAGTGAGATTATATTTCAAAATTGATTTTTATAACTTTGTTTCAGGGTGACGAAAGAGTATCGGGAAACTTTAGCGAAAAATGCGAAAGCTCATTTTGTGAAATGTCGCGACGGAATCAAAGAACGCATATGAAATATGTTAAAACGCTTAAAAATAAAGAAAAGACTGGCTTATCTCAAGATGTCGCACGCTCACTTTCAGATCAAGTATGAAAAATTTTTTTGGTCTATTAGTTTGTCTTAAGCTTAAAGGGGATTGGAGCTTTCGCCATTTCGTCGTTGAAGATGCAACATGTGCTTGCCTTTTGGCTACTTTTCGGAAGAGACAAAAAACTGAATTGTTTTCTTCAGATTTCTGATATAATGATAACATGTTATCACTTTTTGGCCGTTAAAATGCTTTCTGAAGAGTTTTTTTTACAAAACTAAGTTAACTGACCGACGCCGCGGTAGATTTCGTTTCATAAAAAATCTCATTTGCCCCCAAAATGCGAGTAGCACATGTTGCATCTTCAATGACGATTTTCTCTTAGCTCAGGATGATTCTAAAAAAAATTTCTGCAATCATCGACAAACTTCTGCGATTTTTATTTTTAGATCAAACAGCTCGCTGACGTTTACGTGACTCAAGCTGAAGATCTTCTTCAAAAGAAACAACGAGAATTACTTGGAAATTGATTTTTAAAAGTAATTTGTAGTTTTTTAATCAATAAATTGTAAAAACATTTTTTGAGAAACTTTTCTTTCAAGGCTGTTGAAAACTTGTTACAATCACAAAAGTTCTTCTTGCAATAAAAATCAAGAAAATGACAAAATGGTGTTTGTAAGCAGAAAAAAGAAAATGGTGTTTATTGGTAGAGATACTGCAGTAAATTATAGCAGAAAGGCCATATAAGAAGCCAAAAATTGTGCAGCTGAGCAGAGAGACTATAAAGGTGCTAAAATGGTGTTTTCAGAGAGAGAAAAAAAAAAAAGGCCCAAAATGGTGTTTTTTGACAGACCGAGAAAAGTGCCTAAAAGGGGTTTTTAAAATGGCGTTTCTCAGCAGAAAAACCGAGAATAATGGTGTTTAACGGCAGAAATACCAAGAAAACCCTCTTAAAATGGGTGTTTTCAGAGAAAAAAAAAAGGCCCAAAATGGTGTTTTTTGACAGACTGAGAAAAGTGCCTAAAAGGGGTTTTTTAAATGGCGTTTTCAGCAGAAAAACCGAGAATAATGGTGTTTACCGGCAGAAATACCAAAAAACCCTCCGAATGTTTCCTCAGTGAAAAGACGAAAAAAAAAAAAAATGTTGGTTGTCAGAAAGGCTAAAAGTTGTTATTTCCCGCCAAATAAGGTTTTTTTCGTCAGAACTACCGTATAAAACGCCAAAAAGGTTTTCCTCGCCAGCAAAACTGAGAGATGACCGAGAAAAACCATTGATGTATATACTAAACCGTATAGTTTAGAATACTGGTTTAGTATATACATCATGAGAAAAACGATGTTTAGCAGAAATACCGAGAAAAATGGTGTTCATCGAAGAAAACCTAGAAAAATGGTATTCATCAAGTGAAAACCTAGAAAAAGGTGTTTATCGGGAGAAAAAAAATATTCTAAAAATCGGTTGCCTGAGCTCCAGGAACTGTCCCAAATTACTTGGTAATTAATTATATACGCAATTAATATTTTTGAAAAAAGGCGGAAAAAAAGTGTCTGAAGCTTCGGTTATCTCTTATCAAGAAAACGCGGTAAATTCGTTACTAGTTTGCTTAATTTTTGTTTCCTGAGTTCTTTCATTTTAATTACACAATGGTGATTATATTTAATCTTTAAAAAGGTTTTTTTTTGTGTTATTCTGTGTGGTTGTCAAGTATTAAAAATGAGTCGAAAACGTTCGAAGGAGGATGAAATGAAAAAATACATGGATGACTTCTTTTCTAATGAAGATGAAGACATTTTCGCGAAGTTGGCAGCTTCGGAGAAGAAACGTCTGAAAGATTCAAAATCGCCGGCTTCGTCGTCTTCAACACCAAAAGCTTCAACATCTAAAGATCTTCTGGTAAAGCCTTCGACATCTAAAGAGCTTCCGGTAAAACCTTCAACATCTAAAGAGCTGTCAAAACCTTCGACGTCTAAAGAACTTCCGGTAAAACCATCGACTAAAGACGACGATAAATTCTTAAACCCGGAATTCTTCTTCAAAAGTCAAACTCCTTAAAGTCCCCTGTTAAGAAAAAGTCTCCGAAGAAACCTCCTGCTGACGATTGGTCCAAATTCGACCTACCGCGACCCAAGGATAAAAAAAGCGATGGAGACAAAACATCGTGGGGAAAAGTAAATGTCTTAAGCGAAGATTCTGACAATCAAACCAACGACCCTTGGTTTTCAGACGACGTCTGGGGCGACGATATCACCGACGACATGCTTCAGCACATTTTCACCAAAGAAACCACAGTTTGTATATTAATTACGTTTTAAATTTTTTTAATTATTTAGTTTCAGAATGAATCAAAAAGTAAATCTGTTCTTCCTGATTTCCAAGATGTCGAAGCAACCCATAAGGATTACTTAAAAATGATTACAAACCAAGAAAAGTCGGTGGGAAAGTAATCAAAGCGCACCCACGATTCAACATAAAACGTGCCAAAAACCGAGAAACCAAAAAACCCATTTTTTATCCCTCAAACGTCCAAAAAACCTTCCCTTTTGAAGCCCAAAAACAAACTTCATTTTAGAATCTCAAACGCCACCGGTACAACCGAAGCCGAAAAGCTTCGATTTCGCCTCTCAAAAATTGACACCGGTCAAAAAAAATTGGAGAAACCCGTCAAAAGTTTACCTCCCACCAGTTGTAAGTATTATTATTTTTTAAATAAAAATAACTTTTTTTAGCCATCCAGACAGAATGGCTTCGAAGCCAACTAGAAAAATGAACAGCCAATGCAAAATTTTGCAAGAAAACGTCCAATTAAAAGAAGGAGAGGTATTAGCATTGTTCCAACCACAGTTTGAAACTATTGGAGCATGTGCAGAAGGATTTGGACGTCAAAATTGACATCGTTTGTCCATCAAATCTGAAGTCCAAATCCTTCTGCACATGCTCCAATAGTTTCAAACTGCGGTTGGAACAAAGCTCTTAAATTTCCTGCTATTTATGAATTATTATTTTTTTAGACAAAACTTCTTCGTGAAAAACTAATGACCGCCGAAAGTAAACTTGAAAAGCAAAAACTTGAGAGAACACTCACCGAAAGCGAGTCCAAGAACCAATTAGAAAACAGAATAAAGCAGTTAGAAAAAGAATTGGAAGCTGCCAAAACTCAAATGCTTTTCAAAACCAAGAATTTGAAGCGTCAAAATTTACAAGAAATGAAGAATGTTTGAAGATGAAGAATTTGAACCGTATTTTAGGACAGAAGCTTATAAAAATTTGTATGTCTTTAAATTTTATTTAATTAATTATTAATTTTTATTATAGATGTTCTCAGTTAAAAAGTGGCGAAAATCAAAAGTATGCGATTTTATTTAAACAAATAATGGATGATAAGTGGCCTGAATTTATCAACGGTAGAATAACGAAAGTATAAATTATTTTTAATTATGTTTAATTATTAATTTATTTTAAGTTGGATGTCAGAAATAAAGATGCGCATGATGAACTGTTGAAAACGAAGGAAAAGTTAAAAATGAGATTTTAAAAAGTGGTCGAAAAAGAGAAGATGTAGGGAAGCGATTGAGATTTACTTTGCCGCCCGATTTCGAAGTCGCCGCCACCAAAGAAGTTAATCATTTCACTCATCCTGTCTCGCCGTACGCTTTTAACCTTTTGACCGATGCAGGTAAGTAAATAGTGTGGGGAAAAACTTTTTCCTTTTTTTAGATTTGTCTGATAAGCATATGGACAATTTCAATCGGAGACGGCCAACGCTTTTCGACCTGTGGGATTTTAACTACGACGAATTCGGGCCGACGAAGCTCACACCATATGAGCAAACGCCGATCGGAAAAAAAGTCGAACTCGATTATGCGAAAACATGTATTTTAAATAAACAAAGACATTTCACAACACTGGAAGAAATCCGAGGAGACATCAACATTTTAAAATTGGCTAGCGAATGGAAACCTAAAGAAATCGCCATTGGCCTCAAGGCAATAAGCTCCTCAATTCATTTTTTAGATTCTAATTTTTTTCTTAGATTATTAAGCACGTGACTGGTATGGCGAGGGAATTTTTTGCGACTTTAGGAGAAGTCCGTTACCGCCAAGAGCATGCCACTGTCCACCTACGAGACGAAATAAAAACAATGTTTTGATTCCAGCGAACTCGGTGAAAGTTTTTCACCGTTTTCTCCAAAGTAAACAAAACAAAAAAAAATTAAATTAACTCAAACAATTGATTTTTAGTAAATGGAAAGAAGAAAGTTACGTTGACCTTCGCAGAGGGATCGCACTCGTTGGACTTCTTTGCGCCCGTAGCGCCGAATTGACTGAATACGTTTTACCCTCGGTAAAACTTATTTTCTTTTTTTAACTAATAACCAATAATGGAGGAAGAATGACTGTGATAACGGGTATCTCACGACGCGTTTCGGCTTAAAAATCAATTCCTTGCGGAATACATACGCAATAAAATTAGAATATCTTATTTTCTTTCTTTTTTTTAAAAAAAAGAAGTAGATATAACCAATGAGCAAGAGGCTTACTCTCCTATTGTAATCTACTCTTTTTTGTTAATTGTATTAGCCACAGGCCATAAAACTTATTTTATAAATTTCCATTTTATCATATCTTTCAGAGCAAAAAAATTTTTGGCCTATAACTCAGAAAAATTAGGTAACTGGGTTTCCT
The DNA here is from genome assembly GCA_014119065.1 of Orius insidiosus. Classification (NCBI taxonomy): domain Eukaryota; kingdom Metazoa; phylum Arthropoda; class Insecta; order Hemiptera; family Anthocoridae; genus Orius; species Orius insidiosus. The sequence goes on along the minus strand of JACGAQ010001499.1, from coordinate 2,416 downwards.
CGGCTGAAAATTGGGGGGGGGACTAATGCCTTTATACTGGGTGTCTGGAAAATATGTCTGGGAGAATAATCACTGATTAATGTATTACCTAACAACAAGCATTTCCCGACGCCGCCAAGGGGAGCTTGAAACAGGAGCACGGGCGCTTCATCTCCTCAAATTTTCTTTTGTCATACTAAACCCGCAAGACTTGGCGGTCATGTTGGTTTAGTATCTCAAGCGCCTCGATTTTCAATGAGACCCTGATTTTGTTATAGGTAGCCTTTTTTTTAACAAAATTCTTTTTCGCATTAATAAAAATTAAATTTTAAAAAAAGGGCTCATGCTAACGCCCCCAGCCACTTAGCCATTGCCCCCCTATCACCCAAATTTTGCTGAACGCCCCCCAGTAACTATTTTTTATTTCAGATTTATAATCTACGCAAAATTTCAAGTTAATTTGGCTATTCATACAACTTTAAAAAATGTCAAATTTTAGTGTTTTTCGCGCTAAAATCCGTTAAAATCGACCTAAGAGACTCATTTTTTAACTATCTTAAAGAAGTTATTGTGATACCCTCGACTTCGGGTTTTTGGGGAGGGTCTTCCAGACCCCGGAGGGTCGATTCGAATTTTGCATCACAAGATGTCGTCGCTAACTGTAAATTAGCGGTTTTTTACAGGAATTTTTCTTTTGGAACATAAAGTTCGGAAAAGCTACAGCACAAAAATTCCGTTAAAAAATCGCTAATTTCATTTCAGAAGTAAGAAATTGGATTCTTGAAAAAAAAAAAGTCATTTGCGACGACATCTCGTGATGCAGACTGCAAATATGCTTGAATTGGTGAAAGACAAAAGAAGTGGAATTAAAAAAAAAAAAGTCTCTTAGGTCGATTTTAACGGATTTAGAGCGTAAATGCTGAAATTTGACATTTTTTAAAGTTGTCAAATACGGTCATATATGTACAGTCAAATCAACTTGAATTTGCGTAGATTACGAATCTGAAATAAAAATAGGGGTTCTCATATGAAAAACGAAGTTAGGTTCAGTTGGGGGTACCCTGTATATCCAAAGCATTTTAAACTACACCATAAATTCTTTGATTTAAATTAAGGGAGGTTTAAATTTAACTTTTTTCATAAAACCCTTTTTAACGCCCTCTCTGACGTGCGCCAAGTGTTTCCGGACACCCAGTATAAGGGTAGAGGGGGGGGGGGATTGTTTTTGTTAAGAACCGAGAAAACGTGAACATTTTAGACCCTCAGTAAAACTTATAAGTTCTTATTTTAGAGGAGTTGTCAAAGCAAAAAGGAAGATGAACTCATTAGTAAAAATGTCAAATTACGTCCAATCATCCAAGATCCACGTTCCTCCATTCCAGAACCAAAACCGACTTTTCTCCCTCCTCCAGAAAGGCTTAAAATCGACAAATTTGAAAAATTGAATTTTTGAACCGATCATTACAAATGGACTCCGATGACGATAGTCCTTCATCCACGGTAAAAATCAAGCAAACTTAACAACATGAATAATTTTTCTTTCTTTTAGGAACCAAAAATATCAAAAGCCACCTCCGAATGACTGAGAAAATTGAGTAAGTTACAATTCAAAAAAAAATTTTAACTTCAATTATTTTTAGAGGGATGACTTTATATGAAAAAGTGAGCTCAGGTTTGCAGTTATGATGGCAAAACGCGAATTGGGGCTTGTTCCCGAAAATGACCCATTTCAAACACCAGAAAGAACTTTACCAATTTTTAAAACAGTTGGTGTCCATACTTTTTTTTCTTTCATTGTTTTTTGAATATTTTAGATTGAAGAAATAGAATGTCGACAAAAATTAATAGAATGGAACTTACGATGCAAATAAAGAAAAGGAACTCGCTCTTAACTCTGAACTCCTCGCTGTCCCGGAAAAACGAGAATTACCGAAAAAGAAACAAAAAAAAGATGAAAGTAAATAATTTTTATACCCAGACTATTTTTAACTTCCTTAATGAAGTTATTGTATACCCTCGGTTTTTTGGGGAGAAGGGTCTTCCAGACCCCGGAGGGTCAAATATTGATCTTTACCAATCTCAACTTTGTCAGTGGTGCCGTCCGTAGCATTTTTTCCGGAACACTTTATGGCCACAGTTTTGAACCGATTTTCACCAAATTTTCTCAAAATCTTCCTTAGTCGGTGAACAAGAATGTAACCAAGGTGATTTTTGAATTTCGAAAAAATAGCGGAGATATGCGCTTTTGAAATTTACAAAACTGCGCTGCGCTGCGTTCGTCCGATTTCCACCAAATTTTCACCAAATACTCTTTCTATTTTTTACAAATTTTTGGTATAAAAAAATTTTTTTTTTTGGATTTAGTAGGAGAAATTTTATTCACCGTGAGAGGCATCCCTCGGGCAGAAAGCCCATTAACTGCAAATTTTTTGACGAA
>JACGAQ010001498.1:0-58433 GCA_014119065.1 Orius insidiosus | reverse complement strand
GGAGAAACTGGGCTCACGCGTCCGCGTGGGGCTTGGCTGTAGAAATACGTTCTTTTTTTCTGCCTAGATACTCGTAATTAGAAACTAATTTTAAAGAAAACTCATAAAATATGACATTTCAACGAATTGAAATAAACTACCGGATTGAGTAGTTAAAACCGTTTAAGTACTTTATCTTAATGGAGGGTAGTTATTTGACGGTATTTATCCACAGATGATCTATTAGGTCGTAAACTTAAAAGAAAATAAGAGGAGCGATTATCCTTCGTGATTTAGAACGCGATTTCCGCTCATGAGATAAGACAAGTTTCTCGAAGTGTACCACGCAAGTTTACCGCTTTTTTTTGGTCAAATAGACGTGAAGATCGCGATTAAACCTAGTCTAGATTCTTTCTTTTTAAAAAATCCATCGTGGAAAAAGAAGCTTAACGAAAGAATGGCCGGGTTTGAAAAATTAATCCGCCTCCTCGAGAGTCTCGGTTGACATTGACCGTGAAAAGATCGTATAACTTGATCACGTTCCAACTCCTCATTATTATGTTGAAAACTTTCATTTGTCTTCCTCTTCCCTTCGCCACGTCCTGATTAGTCAGCGTAAAATATTTTTTAGACGAAATTTTCACGAATTAAAATGAACAAAACGTTAATTAACAATGCCTTCGACTTTCTAATAAATCGGCTTTTCGTGTTGCCTCCCGGCGGCTCTAGTTCTCAAGCCAAATGTCAAGTTTCTTCCTAATGTGGACTCGACCCAGTTTCTTTTTTATCGCACCGAACGTCACCGAATGATTTCGAATAATATCTGATCAAGAAAGCCTTCTCATTGCCTCAATACTCTGTGTTGGAAGATAGGAAATACAGCGACCTTTTTTTGACCAATTGCTCCGTACTCTTTTATTTAAGAAATAAGCTGAAACATCTGTAATTTTTTTGTTGAACGTCCGTCTCGCCTACTCCAATTTGTCCAGACAAGTCCTTTACATTTTAAAAGGGTCCATTGAGCTTTCTAGTAAGTCACATACCTTTTAGGGAAGCCACAAAAGAGAAGAAAAAAGTTGTCATCCTAATTATACCACTTTTTATACTGAATGACTTTCACTTTTTGTTACTAGGTACTCGAAAAAGTCCCTTAGTTATTTTATAACGCATTTTATTTATAATAGACGCGATAAATTTTCAACCTTGCTCTTCGACTTTTATTGTTCCATAAAGATACGGACATTGATTATATAAAAGAAAAAAGTTTCATAAATGGTAGTTTCGCCGGAATGGCAGTAGGTCAACGCCAGATCTCGGAAACAGCATCGGAAGATAAATGCTCTTCATAGGGTTACCGTTAAGGCGTCAACCTTTCCACGCAGCTTAAACACCTTTCTGGGTTAGAACGGAATCTATGAAAGAAATTCTAAAGAATGAAAATACCGACGATTAAAAGAGTTTAAAATCCTTTTGGTTAACCGACATTCGAAGATTAGCTTACCCGAAGTGGAACTAACGGATATTTGAATATTATTTAGTGAAATCGAAACTAGTTTTTTTAAATTTAAGAATATCCCATTACATAGGAAGGAGAGGAAAAAAATCTTGCAAGTCGAACCAAAGAGGGTCAGTATTGCCTTCTGTTCCCACAGTCGAAGTTACTTTCGTAACACGCCAACCTTACACAAACAACGGGTCAACACACTCTCACCCTCTCTCTCCACGATATAAATCGAATGTGAAGTGAAAGAGGGAGGAAGGAATGCATCAAATTTTATTAGAAATTTAGGCAAATTTCAAAATAATCCGCTAATATCTGAAATGATCCAACGATATAGGAAGGAGCAAAGACTTTGTATTCAAAGGGAAGTTTTGGATTATCTACTCCCCAAGAACGGTTTTTAGGATTCCTGGCTCCGTGGAGGGGTATTGAATGGTGATCTTTACCAATCAAGGGGTTGTCTGCACTCTGTAGTACTTTGGCAACAGCATCGTAGGTTGAGGACAATCATTGAAAGAGCAACAATCATTCCATATTTATCTTCCCGTAGTGGAGTCCATTAGAATAATATAAGAGGATTGAAATCTCTGTCATACGTCTACCCTCTAATTGATGATGACTTGAAAATCAACTGACCGATCGGGGATTTTTTCTTGAAGTCATCCCTGGAAAACGTACAAAGCCTTCGGCATAATTTAGCGTGGATGAAAAGATGAAAACTGTTCGCCCAATCATCGCGCTCAATTGTCTGTAAAAAAAAAAGGTGGCGAACGCCTCGCGGCTATTTTAATAAAACTAATTGCCCCTTTAACGATTTCGAAAGCGTCGGAACCGTTGGACCGATGTCCATTTGCATAAAAGACCATCAAAAAACAATTATTCCTAATAAATTAATGATTAGAAAGGGGAAAAAATTATCACTTTTTCTAATTTTAGTTAAATTTTGTGTTTTGAGAGACAAAAATTAATTAGAATTGAGATTTTGATCTGAAGCGTCCGTTGCTAAATTGGATTTGCTCTTATGGACAAGTAGGTGATAACGGATTCTGCGAAGGACCAGTTAGTCCATCAACTGAATACGAGTTCAACTATTAAATAATTATTATTTAACAGTAACTTCTAAAATCGCTCGATTATTTAAATGAATAATTAATTTTCTCAATGAGAAATGTTGGCTCACTCTCACAGAACAGAACTATTGAAGGAAAATTGATTGATCTTTACCGATTGCGGGTTATTCGTGGTGCTGGCCTTCCGTTCCTTTCCATATTTTCCCGAAAGCTTTTCCAAATTTTCTACAAAATTTCCAAGCGGCAGGGATCTTAGAAATTTTAAAAAAATTCGACTCCTTTTTGAGAAATTTCCTTTAGTGCTTCTGACCAGAGGTTTTGCTTCCCTAGGCCCCAATATTTGTTGGCTTTGATACTGCACTACGCTGAAACTCCTTTGTGCATATTTTCTCCCCCCGATTCGGGCTCAAATTAAGAATTATAGGAGTTTTTACCAAATTTTTGGGATGATCATGATCTCGCTTCTCTACGCCCATTTAAAAGTATTTTTCGCGGAAATTTTCCGGTGAAAAAAATAACTTGGGGCTATAAATCGACAATAAGATACTGAAAACGTAAAATCGTAGATGAACGGTCGTTTTGACGCCCATAATTTTAAACGAAGCTGTTATTTTCCTCGGAAAGGACGTTCTTTATCGTTTATTCACGGCTAATCCACGATATGAGGGTTTTAAGATTGATAATGTGGAAAGAAAAAAAAATGGGGGAGTTATTGGAGGAGTGTGGGAACTTGGAAGCAGGATGTGGGTCAGTAGTGCCGGGGTCGTTAAACCTCTTCCGCATTCCCCTTTCATAAACAGACGCCGACAAGAAAAGGAATGAAACTTTTTTTTCCCCTCCTGTAATTTATGTAAATTAATCGTGTGCACCTGTCTCATTTTAACGGATTCCTGTTAAATCGAAGTCCAATGAAAAAAAATGGAAGTCTCTCCGAAAGTAAAAGTAACGACTACGGACTCGCACGTGCCATCAGGATTGCCAAAATCATTGGACCCCTGCGGGAAACCCCCTTATGTATTAACTTTCGGATCGTAATTTCCAAGCTAGACATAAAGCAAAAAAAAAGTTGAATCCGGGCACAATGTAAGGAACAGCTGCTCATATGTTTTAGGGAGGTGAGGTCAAGCGGGCCCTTTTGCTTTTAAAGGTCAATATTCCCTCGATTATCAGGAGATCTTTGCTCTATGCATGAATACTGTTCCTCAAAAATTTTCTACAAAAGTGGGATCAATAGTTTAGAACCTGAAGCTTGAAGTTTTGGCTTTTTACATTGGTTTATCCGACTGGGTCCGAAATTAGGAAGTCAGTTTGGATTTTCACCTTTCTTTTAATTTCTTCCTCACGCAAAAGAATACTGCGCGTTGTGACGGCCATGACCCCGTTCCCTTCCTTTCATTGGACCCCCTCTTCCCATTTCGACACGGATCAGAATAGACCGAAATTAAAATAAAGTAATAAAAGAATACGATTGCGGTTTTAGGGGGAGGCCGTTAGGTCCAGCATTCTCCTCAAATTGCAGAGAGGCCTCCGCTGCAGATCTGTTGTACTGTTACAGACCGTTAGCGGTCCAATACGCCCAAGGAGGCAATCACATCAAAAGACGTGAAGAAAAAAAATTGTAGTTATTTCTCCTCATAGGTAACAGACCTATTACTACTATCTGGAGCTAGCATTGACGGCAACTTTCTGAGAGAAGAGGAAGAACACAAATTTTTTTAATTGAGTAATCAAGCTAAAAAATGAAAGTCTTTGCCCAACCAGGCAGACCACACTGAACGGGATTGAAAAGCCCAAATTTCTCACACACAGATTCAAAAAGACACTCTCCCTAAAACCAAACGTTGAGGGTATTACAATAATTTCAGAAAGTTAAAAAAGTTTATAATTATCTTCTGGAAGCATTATGGTGATTTAATGCCTTGTTTAAATCTGGGACAAAAAACTTATCCCGAGGAGAAAACTTTTTTTAATATAGCGAAAGCCGTAAAGTTGATAGCCCGAATTTCATGCACGGAAAAGGAGCTTTCGACGCCTTGGGGCTTAGAAAATTAGGTGCAGGTATATGGAAACCTGCCTACATAAAATACGTAAAATAACCATTAAGGTCGACATATGAAGCGATCAAAGTAATTTCGTGGGTCATTGGTTAAAATCTTTGACTCACGCCAAAGAGGTTTGGGAATAAAGCCGCCAGCATAGGAATTATTTTTTTAAAATACATAAAACTGACGAATTTCATTCATGTTTCAGATTGTGGACTGTGGAGAGGCCGAGAGGGCAAGGGTCGACTTACCAAGCGGTCAAGAGGGCGTGCAGGGAGCGTGGATGCCTCTACGAAGACAACGAATTCCCACCGCTTCCTCGCTCCCTTTTCCGGCACAAAAAACCGAATCTTCATCCCATCGTCTGGATGAGACCTCACGTAAACTTTTTTTCTGAACACTTTTGCATAATTTAGGCATTTTCATTAAATACGTCACGACTTTTTTTATACTCTAACCATTTTGGAATTAATTTCATTCTAAATCACGTTTATCCTCAAAAAGGGTAATGTAGACACTTATTTTTAAATGCCATGAAATTTCCTGTTTTAACCTCAATGGAAGTTGTGCAACTAATAGTACTAACACCCTCATAATTTATGGTAATTGTATATTTATAGAATATAAAAGAGGGATTTCATAAAAAATAAAGTCTTAAGAATGAGCTTCTTTACTGTAAATGGTTAATCCTTCATAGTAAAAAAGAGATTTTCTATAAGGAGTCTATAAAAATACTTAACGTCAGAATAAGATTTTAGTGTGTTATTTATTATAGGAAATGTGTCAGAGGCCAAGATTTTGCTCTGAAGGGAGTAAAAGTGACATCGAAAGCGGCGAATTTGGTGATTCCTGGTTTATTGGCGCAGTTTCATCTTTGACGCTCACTCCTCGCTTTCTTGACCGAATTGTTCCACCAGACCAAAGTTTTGATACAACTTCAAATTATTGTGGCCTCTTTCGGTATTTAAAACTAAAATTTTATTTTTCTAAATTGCGGTTCAGTTTTAGATTTTGGCATTTTGGAGAATGGAAGGAGATTCTTATTGATGATAGACTTCCGACGTTTAAAGGAAGACTAGTTTATTCGCATTCGACAAATCCTACGGAATTCTGGGTTGCTCTTTTAGAAAAAGCTTATGCCAAGTATGTTTTAATGATGGTTGTTATTATTTTAATATTTTTGTGGTTTTTTAAGATTGTATGGGTGTTTAAAACCTTAGTAATGGTGGAAGTACCACGAGAGCTTTGCAAGACCTTACGGAGGTATTGTCCAAAGCTTTGGGCTCACTAATCAAGACAGGTACCTTACGTATCAAGTCCTCAATAGTGCCGTGCCACGATCTAGTCTATTAATCGCAAGCATCAATCCGGAGAAAGACAGCAAGAGACAGTTGAGACTGAGAAATGGGCTTATGACGCAGACGGCGTACAGTGTGACGGGGCTCGCTCGCGTCCGCGGCCACACCGGAGAAACGCCTTTGGTCAGACTGAGAAATCCATGGGGTAAGGGAGAGTGGACTGGACCCTGGTCTGAAAGGTCATGGGAGTGGGATTCACTCTCCGAACGTGACAAAGAGCTTTTAAGCGTCCGCGTTCGGAACGACGGCGAATTCTGGATGTCCTTTGAAGATTTCGCTCGTCACTTCACTCACCTCGATCTAGTCCATATCGGCCCTGACGACTGGATGATAGAGCCGACATTGCAAACGAAACAACCATGGCGAGCAGTCCTCGCTAGAAGACGATGGCGAAGCGGTCACAACGCAGGAGGAGGACCTAATTTCACCGGTAAATACCTAAATAACGACTCTTTCTTATTATTGTTCAAATTTTTCAGAAACAACAGCCATGAATCCTCAATTCCATATAATGATACCAAGAACGACCAGTAACAAATGTCATGTTGTTGTCTCAGTCACGCAGTATTATGAGACTCAACCGGAATCTAAAAAGAAAAAACATCTTTATGCTATTGGTTTCGCTGTTTATGAAATTCCGCCATCGATGTCTCGCCTTACTCCGCAGTTTGTTATCGAGCAAAAACCTCTCGATGTCACCAATCACTCGGTCGCCCGGGAAGTCGTCACCTTTTTTACTCTTCCACCCGGTGACTACATCATCGTCCCTCAAACCAACGTCCCCAACTGCGACGGAAAATTTCTCTTAAGAATCCTAACCGATGAACAAAGCAACATTTGGTAAAATCCGAACAAAAAATAAAATTTTCTTTTCATGAAAAATTTACAGGGAAGTCAATGAAGATAACATGGTCTTCAGGAATATCTCAGCAGAGTTCTTAGAAGATGCACTAGTTATGGTAAAAATTATATCTTAAATAATTCATATAATTGTTCTTGTTTCAGCCTGATGGTAAATCATTGGTCACAAAATTGCTTCTTAAGTACCCTCCAGAAGTCGACGTTAATCAGTTGCACAAAATACTGAAGTCTCATTGGAAAGGTTGGTAAAAATATTGAGGTGTCATGGGCACCGGAGAGGGCTTTTTACCCAGAAACAATTAAAAAAGCCTGACCAGCATAACCTCCACAGTTGTCTTTTGTGTCACCCTGAAAAATTAGTTATGTTGTTAATAAAAATTTTTTAGCTTACTTATTGGATAAACCTTCAGTGGAGCTTTGCAAAAGTCTTATTATGTTACGCGACATCAACATAAGTGGAAGAATAAACCTACTCGACATCCCGATACTTATGCACATGCTTCAATTCTGGAGGGTAAACTTTTTTTTCTTCTTTTTTTTTTCAATTGACCATTTTTAACTTTTCAGATTGCTTTTGAAAAATTCGACAAAGGAAATCATTCGAGTAAAACGTCTAGTTATAACCTTAGGGCTCTCTTGTGGGAAGCTGGGAGCACAGTCAGCAATAAAGTTTTAGAATGTCTCGTCCTCAGATTTGCCAAAAATACGATTCTCACAGCCGAATGTTTCGTTATGGCTATGGTTCGTCTTCATTTAGCACACGGTAAAACCATAATCAAATATTTTTCCTATTTTTAATCCATTCTTTTCAGAAAGGTATCATAGTCTGGACACTAAAATGAAAGGAAACCCAATATCCTTAGAAGAGGTAAATTTGTACAAATTTTTCATTCATTTTAAATTGAATTAAATTTTTTTTTTCTAGATGATATTAATGACTATTTATTCTTAGCAAACACAATATTATGCAAGGGGGTGTAGAAAGAAACCAAAGAAAGAATATTTTATTTTAACATTTTCAAATGCCATGTACCATTAAATTAAGTTAATAAAAAACAATGTACATAATATATTTAAATATAAATAAAAAATTTATGTTAAATAAGTATGTAGTTTGTTAATAAAAATTCATGTACTTACCCACTTACCTGGAGAACTTTTCGTGGATTCAGCTGGGTCAGTTCTGTCAAAAACTTGTTTGTTGTTCTGCTAAACAGTTGCTAGATCTTCAGCTAAACATTTTTTCAAATTTCAGCTAAACTTTCGTTAAATCGTTAGCTAAACAGTCGTTAGATTGTCAGAACAGCCATTGAATACATGATACATTTGTTAGATTGAAGCTTCAGCTAAACAGTCATTAAACTATCAGCTAAGCAGTCATAATAAAATAAATTATATGATACATAAATAAAAAAAATGTTGAATTGTTTTTAAAATTTAAAATTCATGTATCTTGAGAATTTTTGACAGATTCTGTAGGCACCACAGGCTCGCTTTCCTCATAAACTTGTTCAATTACTTTAAAAACAAAAACAAAAAAAACTTATAAAAACAAAAAATAAGGTTATCATAGTCAAACCTAAAGATTGAGGTAATAAATAACAAGGATTCCACCGAGAACAGATGAGATGCTACAAGGTAGTGATAAACAGTGTATAAAATATCGACTTGAATCTTCAGGAACGCTGCAAACTTTGTTATAAATGGGAAAAGTGTCATTTTAAAAATTTACAATTTTTCTAGGCACCAGATAATAATCCCACAAGACAGTTTATCTAGAAGACTTACAAGTCCATAAATAAAGCACTGTTGCCAGTATGAGATCCAATCAAATCAGAAGTTACCGCCAATGCAATGATTAACATGAACGAGCTCCCTGCTCCTAAAAATTTATTAATATTTATCTTAATGTGCTAAATACCTAATAAAATTGCCGTAATGTACACAAAATATTTCTTGTATAACTCTTCAGTGTCGAATTCCATCCATATGCAGGCGCTTACAGCTAATGAAACTCCGAGGACATAAGTTGTCTATTTTATAATTAATATTTCAAATAGTTCAAAGGACCTTTTTTCCAAAATAGTGAGTGAGAAAGTCTGAAAGTAAAGATGAAGCGAATCCTGCCATGTACAAAACAAGAGGGATCAATGCGATATTGTATCGGTCGAGAAATAATGATTTGCTGATGTAAAGGACGATGAAGCTTTGAAGGACGTTGCAGTAAATACGAGTCAACATATAAATTGCGGCTACGTGATACAACAATAACTTTTTAAACCAGTACATATGAGTTTCAGATTTGAACGATTTGACCGAATGTATTTGGCTATTCTCACGATTTTTTGAAAACATCGTCTCATTGATTTCATGGACTAAAAGCGTAAAAATGGTAGAAGTTATGCTTCCGACTACTAAAACTATGCCCGTCATGATCTAAAAAATTTTTTGACTTTAATAAAATTTATTAATTCATACTTGAAATAGAGAGGCGTCATCTCTTTCAAATTTCGCATCTGAAGGTGAATTTTTTAATAATAAAGCGATAAATATCGAGTAAACAGCGAAATTGGATATTATTGTAAACGTATTTCTGAAACAATAAATTTAGCTACTTGGTTAAGTCGTGTAGGTTATTTAGAGACGGAGTAGCGAGTAAGGTCCTCATGAGTCTTTGGCAAGGATGGTCTACAGTACCCGGTCACCTGATAGACAAAAGAGCGGTTCTATCCTGACTTGAACTTGATAGATCAGTCACCAATGCCAAATGAACAGTTTGAACAATTGCCCATCCAATTTGGAAAACAATCACAAAAAATGCATAGTAAATCAACTTCCAGTAATCTTGAGCATCTTCGCAGTTTACGCAAGGAGAAAATACGAAAGGCATGGAACAAACAACTATTATAGAGCCTGAAAATCTGAATGAATTAAGCATAAATACATTTTGTCACTTACCAAAAGTGTACCATGATTTACGCTTTCCGAGACATTTAGAAATAATAAAAGTATATCTGTCTGCCAAAATTCCGACGATCGGAGTTGCTATGGCATCGGCCACTTGTCCGATGAGCATAACTGATCCAGTCATCGTGCTCGAAAATCCGATCACTTGTTCATAATAGACGAGCGTGTAAGTGAACCAAATCGCCGAACATAAATCATTTAAAAAGTGTCCCATTCCATACCCTACCAAAGTCACCTTCGATATCTGACGAATCGAGGCTCTAGAAGGTTCTTTCAATTTTTTAACAAACATTCTTACATATGAAAAACTACTTTCATGTGGTTTTTAAATTAATTTATTTTTTGTTTTATACTTTTATTACATGTTGAAAATTTCTGGTAGTCCAAAAGAAAAATCGAAATGACTGAAAATGAAGAGGTCGGACGATCGAGGGAAGAATATTTCTACGGACTTGAAAAGCCGATTATTTCATTGACCCGACTAAGCAACCAGAACGTAAGTAAGCTCGTCATTATTGGTCAGCCGATCACGAACTTGGATGGAATCGAAAAGCTGGCCAACCTTACCGAGCTCTGGGTCATCGAATCTTCTCTCAAGGTAATTTCTAAAAAATTTAAATTCTACTAACTAAAACACATGTTTCAGGATACTTACGGACTTGGCGGATGCACGCAGATCAGAAAACTCTTTTTGTATTCCAACCAGTTGAAGAGATTTCCTGAAATTAAACCATTGAAAAAATTACACACTTTATGGGTAGCTGGAAATTCGATCGACAGAATTCCTGTAATTTTTTAAATTCTTCTTTCAAATAGCTATGTGGGTGAGAAAAAAAAAGTCAAACTGACCTATTCTATCATTTAAAAAAAAATTTGTGTGCAAAATCGTACGAAACCTCCATTACTTCGGCCATCTTTTAAGGTTATAAAACCTCCGAAGTTTTCCTAATGGGGGAAGAAAATGAATTTCCTACAGGGATTTTTTTGTGCAAACCTGTCTGATTCTTGTCCTAGTCAAGTCTTGGCCATTTTGTATCACAATCGCTTTTTCTAGGACATTTTACCGAAAGAAATACGAGACGTGAACATGGCCGACAATAATGTCCTGACAACTGAAGCGTTCCAGCGATGCCAACGTCTAGAAACTTTAAACTTTGCCGGAAATCCGGTCAAACGCTTTCAAGACATCGAGCATCTCTTCGGACTTACCAAACTTCAAAATTTAACCTTTGTCGACCAAATGTATGAGCCTACTCCACTTTCATCGTTAATCAATTACAGATCCTACATCATCCGAAAAATGCCCCATTTGAAATACCTCGACAACTTCAAAATCGAAGAAGACGAAAGAGAAAACGGAAAAGTACTTTTCATTTTAAAAACTTCAATTTAACTATTATCTCAGGCTTACTATATGAGAAAAGTAAGGTACTATAGCGTGGCTAGCGCCGCCGCTTGGAATAAATACTTCAACGAAAAAAATCAAGAAATTTTAAAAAGCTTTAACGAAATGAGAGATTTAAAAAAGAAACATTACATAAACGCTTTATTGGATTTAAAAGCAGAAAAAGAAAAGGATTATAAATTAAAGGAAGAGTGTAAAAAATTAAGACAGCAGCTCGACAGCGCCTCTTTCAACTGGGAACTCAATCATGGCCGCTGCAACGAAGCTATCGATAAAAATCACAAAGTAACCCACAACTTCCATAGTCTTTTATTTACAAAACGTATAATTTCTAGATAAAACTAAATCTTCTAGAAATGGAGCTTCAAAGTTATGGCAACGTCCAGTTTATAGAACATAAAAAGACTCCAAACTTTTAACAATTCTTGAGGATTGTCTTCAGAATTTTATTTGCCCTTTTGTTCAAAAGTAATTAAAATAAATTAATAAAATAATAAAAATAAATTTATTAGGCATATAAATTTAAAATCAGTGAAAGTCGACAATGTCATCCAGATCGCTCAAGCGCATCATAATTCTTTCGAAAAACTCCGCAGAGTTTTCGACCTTGAAAGCTGCCCTGAAGATCACTTTTTTATCCTACAGAGCCCTATTGCCGTCGTAGACCTTGACGAATGGCCATACGATTTTATTCAAAATTATCTATCACCGAGACCGGTAATATAACTTAAATAATATAACCTCCAAATTGTTTTGAAGGAAAGCGACGATACCTGTTGGATCACGAACAGCATCGGTATTGCGGACAAAGATTGGTTGACTGCAAACGGAATTTATAAAAATATTCTTTTAACCAACGAGAAAAAACAAGGCCATCGAGTCCTAATTATGCTATATGTTTTTTCTTTGGACGAACTGATTAGGTAATTTTAATTTCCTTTTAATTTTTATTAGGTTCGGACCTTTAGAATTTATGGAAAAAGTTTTTTTTTTTGAAAAATCTAAATATGTTCTGATGCTAAATTTCCAAGTTGTCTGTATCTATTGTACTTTTTTCATAACACGGTATGTCCAAATCACTGGTCAATGCAGCACTAACACGTTTTAAGGAGACCAAAATGTTGATACCAACATAAATTTTGTTTTATTTTTAAGCTGCACAAAAGAAGATCTGATATCATCACACATAAGTGACAACGATGAGTCAAAAGAGTGTTTGTGCGCCTGCTGTAAAATATATCGAACTTCAACATCCGAAAATGTGGTCCCTTTATTCGTAGCTAACTTCCATTACGAATACAAAGTAACCGTCCAAAAACTTATTACAAAAATGTATCTTTTTTTAAGGATTGTGAAAAAATAAGCAAAAAAATGGAAATCCCATCTGGAGCGATTTATGAAAACTCGTCTGCTTTATCGACTGTCGTAGAAAACCCAAAATTCGACACCGTTTCCTGGCAAGGGCTGATTTCTTTAAGTTTGACCAAATGTCGCTATCTTCTTTTGGACCGGTTTCTCCTATCCCAAGCATCCAGAAACTTGATGTGAGCTACAATAAATTTTCAAACATACAAGAAATATTCAGAATATTTCCAATTTGACGAACCTCCTCGCATCTTTTAACGAAATATCACATGTCGCAAGTGGCAATGAAATGTATGGCTTGGAAGAAATCGACCTGCAGTGGAACAAGCTCACTTTTCTGTACAGCTCTCTTCAAAATCTGAACAGATTCTGCCCAAATTTGTTGACCCTAAACATGAACTACAACGCCTTCAAAGACATCTATGAGAAAACCCACGTCGACTATTTCGTCAGAAAGCTTTTCCCATCCCTGCGCAGATACAACAATGAATGGATGACTAGCGAAAATGTCCTTAACACCTACAAACTAACCTTAAAAGAACTCCCCATGGCTTATTTGTCAGAAACAAACCTGACCAAAATAAAGAACCCAATTAAAATATCATGGAGTGCACCGATTTGCCTAAAACAGACAGAATTCAAGCCAACTTCACACGTCGCCATAAACGAACAGCGTGAAATAACCTGCGTCTATTTAGACAACTACATTTCTTTCCATGAAGTCCAATTCGACTTCCCAAAAAGCAGCATAAGATGGCTCACCATCAAAAATAACCATTTGACCAACTTGAAATTCCTCACAAACATAACTCGCGTCAAAGAAATTGATTTATCCTTCAATCTCCTCCAGAAAGTAGGCGACATTTTCCTACCGATGAAACACCTAGTCAAACTGAATTTGATGGGCAATTATTTGACATCTCTAGAAGGCTTCAAAGGTGCCGATTTACCACTTTTGAAGGTCTTCAACGTCTCTAAAAATAGTCTTAAATGTTTCACTGGAATTGAAGGTTTAGTTAGCATTGAGGAGCTCTACGCAGCTTCGAATGACTTCAAAAAATGGGAAAATCTCGAGTTTATTCGAGAATGGAAAATGTTGAGGGTCATCGATCTGTCGGACAATGACATCAATGATCCATCGATGCTGAAGAAGTTCGTTTTATATCATGGATCAAAAGTTGAAGTATGTTTCGAATCCGAAAAACCTATTGTAGGAGGAACATTTTTAATATTTTAGTACGTAAATGGTTCTCCTGTCAGCGAATCAGATATCACCGCTGCCACCAATGCTTTGAGCGGACTTCTCGACAAAGACTATCTCCATAAACTGCACAAGCCACAAGAACTTATGCATATGACTGAGCTAACAATTAAAAAAGTCGGCTTAAGACAGGTAAATTTTTAATACATTTTGGATCATCAGCAAAAAAAATGGATTTTAGATTTCTCTAGGTTCTATAATGACTGCGAATCTATCGAGCATTAATTTTGAACGAAACAATCTGACAACCTTAAGTCCTCTTTCGTACATAAAAAGTTTAAAAACTCTCTGCCTCTCGCACAATCAGATCTCCAGTTATGGAGATGGGACGGAAAACTTTGAGAAACTTGAAGTCTTGTATTTGAACAACAATAGCATCAACGATTTAAACTCATTGGAACTAAATCGATGTCCAAAATTGTCGACTTTATTCCTTCATGATAACCATATCACATCATTGGAAGGTAAAAAATTAGATAAAATGAAAACTAATATAAATTTTATTTCAGGGCTGAGAGAAAATACTTCTTTGGTTCATTTGATTCTCGACAGAAACAAACTGACTGAAATTACTCCAAATGATTTTCTCTCATTCTTCAACCTTCGAGATCTCTACTTGGAATCAAATCAACTAAAAGATCTCAACTTCTTAAAAAGCCTAAAAAGCCTTAAAAGATTATTTGTCGCCTTCAATAAAATTCAGGTAAAAAGAAATGTTGGGCGATATTTCCGCCATAATGGCTGTGCCCAAGTTCCGAAGAGTTTTGTATTTATTTGGAGTATTTTGTCTTTTTTAGGAGCCTTCTACGTTGGAAAATTTGGCCTACGTATCTAAATTGAAAGAAATGACTTGTAACGGGAATCCTATTTGTAGGTTTAACATCCATTACACAACTATTTATAACCTCCTGCCTCGCCTTGTCTACATCGATGGATTTATTATTGATCAACAGAATAATAATAAATAAATAAATGAATAAAATAATTTTTTAGAGTAATTATTAATTAGCAAGGTAGTTCCTTAAAAAAATGGCGACGAATGACTGACAAAATAACCTCATGATTGGTTAATCCCTTATCAATTCTCTGCTGGTTTGAAAGACACTCTCATGGAGGGAAATACAATAACTTCACTTAATGAAAGTTGATTTTTTTTAAATGAGTATATTTACAGCTTGTTCTTTTACAAATAAAGAAATGCATTTAACAAGAAAAAAAAAGATTACAAAAACTACGTGACTAGGGAGCTAAAAGTAAAAAATGGTAATTAACGTGATTTAGAAGCAACTTTGGTGTCTTCTTCATCATCGCTGTCACTTGAAGAAGATGATGAGGATGAACTCTGATTCCTTTCAGGAATTGTGTATTTAAACTGTCGTCCAGAAAGTTCAACGAGATTTTTCAGTCTCGACAAAACCGAACGATTGATCTCATCCAGTGTGCAGACTTTCAAAGATTCTTCTAATACTTTTTCACACCCTTGGACATCGTTGCCTTTAACTAAAAGAAGAAAATTAAAAACCTGTTTATTAAAAAAAAAAAAACTTACTTAAAATGTCCATTTTACAGCTGTAAGCGATGGCAAGGGATCGGCTTTCTGGGGGATTCTTATGATTCTTATGAATACGCTCCAATAAGTCATCAATCAAGTTTAAATCTGAGTTACCCCTCGCCGCGGCCAATATCGGCTGGAACATGAGGCGATCAATATTCTTTATCGATTCCCAAGCCTTTTCTGCTTTTTCTTTGTTGTTATTTAAAGTGTGATGAACCCAGAGAACGTTCATTGGAGCCAAAATGCCCTTTTGGTGATAAACTTGTGCGAGCTCTTCAACTAAAAAAATTAATTTTTTAGCATGCTTTTTCACTGGACGGCAACTTAAATTAGATGGAAGGAGAGATGTGGGAACAGAGGGACTGCCGTATTGGTGTGAGTCCTTGACCACTGACCCCCAGGAAGTGGGGGGTGTTATACCACATTGCTAAGCACAGGCAAACATAACTTTCATTACTTATATAGATCCCAGGATCCCAGACCTCTCCTAACACCAAACAAAAAGGAAAAAATGATAATTACATTCAGGAATAATATCAGGCATGCTGTTTAAAATCGAATAAATTCCTCCTCTTGGAAATAGACTGTTTGCAGCATTGATTTCTTCTTGAGTTTTCGCAGAGTTTATTTGCTCTTTTAATTCCTTCATAACTTCAGCTCCTCTTCCAGCTTCTACCATACAGTGAGTGCGACGGTTGATAAACGAGATCATTTTTTTAATGTCCTAAAAAATAAATAAGTAAAAATTTCCGGAAAATTATAAGAGCATTACTTCATTGATGTGTTTGCCGATGGTATCGATGGCGTCAATGTCGCCCATTTTGGCTAAATTGTTAACAAGGAAGCCGATAGTCTTCACATTTGGTTTTTCATCAGCTTCTAACCATTGTAAAGTCAATTTACTCGCTTCCCCAACTCGACCGCTGTTGATCATCAAGGTTATAAGTCGGGATCGATCGTTCATTGTGAATTCAGGATCAGAGCTTAGCCTAAAATAAAATTAAAGAAAACTTAAAAACAAAGAAAAGAACAATTACTTATTCTTGTAAATTTCAAGAGCTTCATCGAGTTCTTTAGCATTGATGGCAGTTCTGAATGTTTTCACAACGTAAGAAGAGTTTTTGGCACATTTGGTGTCTTCCGAGGTTGTTTTTGGGCAACTATTAAAAAAAAATAATATAATAATTTTCCAGTTAAATATCATCATACCTGTTTCTGAAGCCTTGACAACTTCAGGTATTTCAAAGGGAACAGGACGGTCGTGTCTTTTCAAAAGATTTCCTAATTTGATCAAAAACTTTTCTGATGGTTGAACATCTTCATCCTGCATTTGAGTCCAGAGACCCAATGCTTTGTCTACTTGGTCGTTTTTGTCTAAAAACAACCATTAAACATAAAAAAAATATGTGAAAATGAATATACCATAAGATGAGAGAAGATGTTGATAAATATCAGCTCTGTTGATATGATTGAGGTCTTTAGTGACTTCGACAAGACTTTCCAAATAGTTTATGTGACCTTCATTGGTGTATCTTTCGCATGCTGAGTTCAACCTCTGTGTTCGCGTCCTTAATCCAGGTGTCTCAAGGATCTTTCGTGCTTGCCGTATCCTTCCACATTCAACAAACGAAAGTACAAGATCGTAAAGGCTGTTGACTTCTCCATGTATCTGGGTAGAAAGGTCAGTCAACTTTTGAAGATTAGTAGAATCTTCCTTTTCAATAAGTTTGCAAGCAAGCTCGTTTTTCCAAGGGGTCGCTCTGTATTTAATGCAGCACTCTTCAAATGCTTTCAATGCACTTTCCATATCATCCCTAAAAATCATAAAGGATATTTTTTTAACTGTTTCATGAGGTTACTGGAGCCAGACAACTAGGATTCAATTGGTAGCCAATTCATAGCCCCTCTTCTGCTATAGAAGTGACTCCCAATCCCCAGCAGTCATTCTTCTCCACTGGTACCCCAGAACCCCAGTGCAAAACCGCCACCTCTATAAGCTCAAAACCACATTACTTACTTTAGAAGGTGAACTTTTATTAAAGGTCCCAGAATGATATTTGAAGGGCTGACGTAGTTGCACTCAATGATAGTATTGAATAAAGTCTGAAGCTTTTCAACATCTCCTTTTTCAGCAAGTAAATTCAAGAACTTCCATACACTTGAAATCAAAAGGAATCCTTCCTTGGCTTCCGGCTGAGAATGTTCTTTTAAAAATGATAAAGCCTCTAAAAAAAGGAAATAAATTTTTTCAATAAATCACTATTAAAATATTACCATCGAATTTATCGGCTTTGTAGAGCAACATGGCGATTTTGACAGGTTTCGAAGCATCGATGACAAAATCGGGATCGTTGGTGTCTAATTGTTTGAGCACTTTCAAGGCTTCATCAAGTTTTTCATGATGAACGAACAGTTCAAAAAGTTCCATGTTTACATTTCGGGAGATTTCAAAACCTTCTGCAATCAAGTCATCTCTCAGTTTGACGGCTTTTTCGAGTTCGCGGTTACGGCAGAGAGTGACAAGAAGCTGCTTTTTGAGTCCATTGGTATTTGCTCCTTTGTTTTCGCCAGATTTTATAAGATTAAGAAGAGTGGACTCGTTCTGTTCTAGTTTAAGACGACGAGCAGCCGGACGTTTGAGTTCGGACAAGGCAAGCTCGGAAGATGTCAATTTTGTAAGAAGAGTTGAAATCTCTTGAGTGAGTTCATCGCCACTCAATTTATTCTGAATCATCTCAGCAACTTCGCTGCTTATCCCAATTCCAAGCTCAAGATATTTCTAAAAAAATCATTAGTTATAACATTAATATAAATTAAATAATCATACATTTAAAATTGAAGGGAGAAGCTGACTCCTTTCTGTTCTTAAGAAGTGAACGACGTCGACTAAAACTCGACCACCAGGTTCAACGTCCTCTGCATCCGTCTCCTCCATAAGTCGCACAAGAGTGACCAATGAAGGGACATCCTTGGTCGCGATGAAAGCAGACACAAGCATCTTTCTGTTAGACACAGTTGAATAATTTGCTCGGAACAGCAGCGCCACTTTTTTCGCTTCTTTGATTTCATTCAAAGACAGAAGATATCCAACCATCGCAGAAGCGGCAGAAGCGATGCTCACACTTCCTTGTCGCAATGTATGAATACCTTGTTCTCCAATCAGATTCTTATCGAAGTATGGTATCACGTAATCTCTTAATGTTTCACCACTTGGCGGCTGTCCTACATCTTGTGCCATTTGCGAAAGCGTCAATAGAACTCCTAAACAAGATAATCAAAAAATCAGAAATGGGTAATAATTTCATGAGTCAAATTGGAATGACAGGATGGTATCCAAAGGGGTTTTTTTTTCTTCTCCACAGAGATTCTCTCCACCATTGTCCCCAAAACAGGGTTTCCCATACTGCAAGCTTCAAAGTATTGAATACAGAGAAAAGGCCAGCAGAACTGAGGAATCCCCCCCCCCCCATGTAAGGTATGAAATTATTGAATTGTTATACCACCAATCACGCAATACAACTCTTTTATTGAACTGGCAATTGGGCAGAACAACTTTCCTCTCCCACTCCCATAGTCCTGCAGTAAGATTACCATTTAAGTTTTTGGCTTTTCCATATTGTACCAAAACGGGCCAATAGTAATGGGTTAAAACGCTGTCTTCCTTTGCAAGAGCGGAGAGTAATTTAAGGCTCGTTTCTGGGTTATCCATTTGAAGACTCGCTTCAACCGCATTCAACAAAGCATACTGATTCCCAAGTTGCTTCAGTTCTGAGCACAACTCCAAAATAGTTTCAGCAGGCTAAAGAATTTGTTCAAATTTTATAAGCACTATTTTTTTTCCATTCAACTCACTTTTTTAACTCCGACAATTTGTTTAATCAAAAATTCCCTGTTGGGGTTGATTCTCCTTCAGCGGACGAAATCTTCGGCATCACCTTCAGGACTTCAAGGGCTACTTTGTCCTCTCCTTTGCTTACCAACCGCAGAATCGTATTTTTCGCATCATGATTAAAACCGGACATTTCTTTTAACAAACTCAAAATCTAAAATAAAAATTAAAAAAAATCTAAATGAAGACATTTTTTACCGGTTGGACATGTTCTGAATGATTATTGATTGCTAATGTGTAAACAACTTCTAATAAATCGCGCCCAAACAAATCAATTTCGTTGGACTTACAATCACTAATTGTTTTCAGTATGGATTCAATATCGCCATGTTTGGCATAACCACATAAAAGTGCAGTATAAGTTTCATTTGATGGCTGTAAATTCGCTTGTTTCATAACAGACAAAATCCCGACGGCGCTTTCCATATCGCTGAAAATATTAAATTAAATAATTAATTTCTTAAGAAGGATTTAATTACTTGCACTGTGAATGTCCAACGATAAGGGAATTAAAAACGCTTTCGTTGACCGGTATTTGTTTCTCTTTCATGAATTCAAGAATGCTCTTGGCGCCATCGATGTCCCCTTTTTGACAGTAGACGGCAATCAGACGCTGAAAAGTAACGCGGTTCGGCTCGATCCCTTTTTGCTCAAGTTTCTCCAAAAACTCGCTCGGAGAGAACTGATGGTCGTTTTCAAGGTAGACTCTGAGTAAAGCATTATAATGGCTTATGTCGTAAGGCACACCTGACAAAAAATAATTAGCTTTCTTCACAGAAAAATCATCTTATCAATACCTAATTTTTCAAAAGTTTCCCATATTTCATTGACAAGCTGAGTCCTCACTTCTGGGCGTTCATCTGGGACAAGATTTCCGCAGCATCTGATCAGCATCAAGGACTGTGTGCTAGTAGCATGTTCTACAATAACGATTAATACTGCATCAATTAAATTAAATTGAATTTACTTGTAAGACGGATTTCATTGAAAACTTGTTCCAGTTCTTTTTTCGATATTCTCCCGCCCGTCTGACATCTTGGTCAAGCTTCTGAATGGATCGGTCAATCGCTTGCGTCAAATTTTTGGAGGCACGTTGGGTCGCATACGCTCTAAAAGATTTGGAAAGTTAAATTTAAAAGACGCGAATTCCCACCAGTGCAGTAAAAGGCCCATTCCCGACACTGCTGCATAAATTGCCTTTCTCCACACTGGTACATCAAAGGGATTAGTTGCAGTGCCTATTCCCGCACTAGAGCGTAAAAATACGCTAAAGAAATTTTTATTCCATATCTTACCGGTTGCTACTAACAAGCGCTAAACTCTTCTGGACCAAGGAGGCGTCCAATCCTCGTGGTTGGGCGATCGCGATGTTCCTCGCAAACGAGAAAATATGTTTTATAAATTTCGACGACCGTAGCATCGACATGATAATTATGTTAAAAAAACCAAATGCAGAGAGAACTTAAAACTTCTAATTTAATAGAAAAAGAATTTTTCGCCGCACACACCGTATGGAAGGTAACAAACTTCTTACTTCTCAGTTTGGACAAAACATAAAAAAAAATCCACTCTTCCCCTATCTTCCTAAATTCTATTTCTACAAATTTTACCTCACATTAAACTTTAAAAATTCCATTTTAATAAATATGTACTAATGTACAAAATCATGGATATAAATGCAAAAATAAAGATAAAAGAGGGTTTTTTTGGCAATACTGCGAATAAAAGTTGAAGTTTAAAACCTCCTAAATTTCAAAAAATTTAACGAATGTAACTTTCTGTGGATTTTGATCTTAGATGATCCTTTAAGTATGGATGATGAAGTCCCGTCAGGTAATTCCAAAGAAGTATTTTAGGTGATGTATCTGATAAGAGTTGTTAATGAAATAAAGAAACTAAACTACCTCCAGCACCTGAGTTTACAAAACTCTTCGCCACTGGGGAAGTAAAACCTAATTTTTGTGCTGCAACTATAGCCATCTTTTTATCTTTATGAAAGAGAAGTTACTGTATTACCCTCAATGTACTGTTTTTTCTCATTGAAAAAGTGAAGCGATTTTTCCCTAGGGCATAAGCAGGGTTGCCAGGAAATTTATTTCCATTCATTTACCCTGAAAAACTCCCAAAATCTTGGTGATATTGGTCATTCTCGACCAGGTCAAACCAAACATTTGCTCCAAAAAGCTGGAAAATATTGAGGAAACTACCCATAATCCGGATTAATTAGTTGAGTTGGGCCAGCGAAAATTAAGGATGATTTTTGAAGGATGTTAACTTTGAAAAAGCTTTAAGATTTAACATTTTTTAGGAAGTTCTGGCATACCTGAGGGATGTAGCATCCCTAAAAAACCATGTTTGGACCCTAAAATTGTGATCACCGGAAAAAAAGGGAATTCTATTCTCGTTAATCCACGTCAGGTTTGTTTGTTTTTCATGAACAATGTTGAAATATATTTTTTTAACTTTCAGAGGGGTAATCCTTTGTTGAAATGTATAGCAAACGTTCCTTGGGAATTTGAGGAAGGCGTAGTCCCTGATTATGTTCTCGGCCGGACAACCTGCGCTCTCTTCCTTTCTCTCCGATACCACAACCTCAAGCCTGATTATATCAATGAAAGAATCAAAGAATTAGGAAAATTATACGATCTTCGCGTTCTTTTGGTTCAAGTAAGTTATGGTAAACAGAAATTCATAATTAAAAATTTAGGTAGATACTAAAGATCCACATTATTCGCTCAAACATCTTACCAGAATCTGCCTGCTAACCGATCTCACTTTAATACTTGCCTGGAGTCCAGAAGAAGCAGCAAAAATCATCGAAACTTATAAATCTTTTGAACACAAGCCACCAGACATGATAATGGAAAGGACAGAATCTGACCCTCATATAAAAGTTAGTCTTTATTTTTAAAAAAGATATATTTTTTAAATTTTTTATAGCTTGTTTCAGCTTTGACGTCCATCAGATCCGTCAATAAAACTGATGCTACGACTCTTCTTTCAAATTATGGATCTTTGGAGAAAATAATTAAGGCGTCGCAGCATTCTTTGGCTCTTTGTCCAGGTTTAGGTCAGCAGAAAGCAGCCAGAATTTATAACGCACTTCATACTCCGTTTTTAAAATCGGACAAAAAAAGCAAAGTCGGCATATCAAAATACTTTGAGAAATAATTCTGCGTGTATCAAAAATTTCATTCTGTAAATAAATTTTTTATTTTTTAAATAATCCTTGTTGCAATTAGGCCTTTCAAATGCCGATTATCTGGAGTTAATATGGGAAACAGTTAAAACATTTTACTGCAGACGAGCTGGTAATATGGAACATCTAGCTGGGCCCAGATCACCAAAATAAGTGAGAGAAATTTAGATTCCAAAGAATAAATGGCTCAAAAGCCAACTCGATATCGTCGTTGAAGATGCAACATGTGCTATCTGCCTTTTGACTACTTTTCAGGAGAGACAAAAAACTGAATCATAGCCTTCAGATTTCAGAAATCATGTTATCATTTTTGGCAGTTGAACTGCTTTCTGAGGAGTTTTTTATGAAACTAAATTAACTGACCGAAGCCGCGGTAGATTTCGCTTCATATTCAATAAAAATCTCATTTTGCCCAAAATGCGAGTTAGCACATGTTACATCTTCAATGACGATATAAACAAGGAATTTTCATTTAGACCAGGGCTTTATCATCTGGGCACAGACTTCTAGCACAAAAAATCAAACAAGTGAAAAGAAATAAAATTTATTGTTCCTTAAAAATTTGTTAAAATTAAAAAAAAATTATATCATAAAAATAATACATATCGTTTTGAAAAGAATGTTTATATGTATCACAAAAGATAAAAAATAATTTGTTACATGGAAAATACAAAAGCATAGATTATCTAAGGTACTTAAGAAAAATTTTCCCCTGTTTTGATTTTAGTTCGTTCATTTATAGGCCACTAGTTTCTCTAATTTATTGCTTTCGATGACTAGTCAAGGAAGACAGTTAAAAATCTAAATGCTTGAGTATGTGGAATTTGGCAAAATATTTTTGATTTAGGAAGAAAATGGAAGGTGCGGGAATCTTAAAAAGATGTAAGGTAACAAAGGAAGAGATTATTTTTGCCACTAAATTGACTTTCGTTTCTTGAGTTGATGATTCAAAGGCGGACTTTTAGGTCTTCCATCCGTTGTTTTATCCTTTTTCTCATTTCCCGATACCTAAAATGAAAAATTAAATATACTCCCATAGGCAAAAGTGTGTAATAGAAACATTTGGCTATTGACCTTATCGGACCATTTTTTTACCTGGATTGAATCCTTCTTTCTTCTCTAGCCTGCTCAGTGTTGTACTGCTCCAAAATGGCGTTGCATTCAATCATCGACAAGTTCAGAAACTGAGCGACTTCGGGTGAAATTTCTTCGGTCGTCGTCCTATCCATAAGATACAATTTGGCGACATCTTCATGTGGGCCAAGCATCACTCTTGTCATAAGCGGATATTCATCATCTTTGAGCATTCGTTGTTCTGGAAGAAACATGTAAAAAATTAGGGTGAAGAATAAAATTTAAAATACCTCCGTTGTCACGAACAACGAATAAAGCGAAAAAATCAGGCTTGGAATCGACTTTATATTTGTCGAGCATGAGATTGATGACTTCTTGGGTTGAGACAAGTGATGTGACCCAGACGGACATCTGAGAGCCAAAAGGAGGGGTGAAAAATGAGGTTTCTCGGTTGTAAAAATGACCGTTGATGGAACACCTTCTTCTTAATTTGGCACCATTTCTTCTCCTTCTGATAGCAGCAGGTCTTCTTCTAATAGCAGCATCGCCACGTCGCCTCCTGACGACAGCAACTTCAGATCGAGTCGACTCTTCTTCGCTATCGCTCAAACCAGCAGACGCTGTTAAGTTTTCGGGGTTGCTTTGACTTCTATCAAAGGAACGCGGACGAGATTCTCCGTCTGACCCACGGCCTTCTAAAGTGTTATCGAGACTGTCCGAGTAAGGGTCGCGGTCGTTGTAAAAGACATCGGATGATGAAGGAGTTGAAGGGCTTGAGCCAATCGTACGGCTCTCTTCTTCAGGACTTGGAGTCTCAACAGAAGCAGAACGACCACTTGGCAAAGGACATGGCAACGTCCTATACAACTTCTCTCCATCCTCAACATGCCTTTCAACCTACAATTTCATTACAGAGACCAAATTAGACACAGTAAAGGGGGAAAAAAGGCAATCTTAAACTTGGCACATTCCTTGGCACCTAAAGCAAGAAAAGCTGAGCTGAAGAGCAAGAAAACATTTTCTTGCCTTCTCTAGACCCTTAGGACTTCTGGGCACTTCTTCCTTAAGTACTAAGGCACCATTCAACTTTTGATGGCCGATAATCCTTACTTGCAACAAATCATCAATTTCATTCCATTGAAGATTCTTCAAATCCAATTTTGATGGCAGCGTGAGACTTTTTCCAGCCAAATTCTGCGTATCGTCATCCATATTCACTGAAGGTTCTGAAGTTTTTAAACCTCCATTTCTCTCCGGACTTTTTAAAGAGATGCCGTTTTCATAGCTTTCAGACTAAAGAAAAATGAAGATCATGCAAAAGACATAATTTTAAAAAACCTTAGGTCCAAAACCGTTGATTCCGCTGTATCTGTAAGAATTCCTTTTTCTGACTGTGACGACCGTTCTTTGGTCGACGTCTTCCTTTAAATGAATTACACCAGAAACGCCCCAGTAAATACGCACTGACCCTTCCAAAACTAATCTCCCGTTTACCTAAAACATATAAAATTATTGTTTTGAAATAAAAATTATCAATTACCAACCTCACGGCATCGTATTTCTCCACTTTTTCCATCATAGTATTGATTAAAAACTTTCAATTTTGATTCAAGATGAGACCTAAAGGCAAAAGAATTATTTGATTAGCATGATGGATTTGACATGTAAATAAAATTGAGAGACACAAAAATAGGAATAGTCACATCACAATTTGGCAGCTGCACCATTTGGCCAGCTGGGTGTAATAGAATTTGTTTGAATTTTACCTAGGCATGTTTTTGGTCGCGGACTTATTTTCGACTTTTCCAAAACTTGTGTGCGATTCAACCCGTGTCCCATGACCATAAAGTTGAGGTCCAAAAAGCGCTCCATAACAAGGCACATGGCAATAGGGGACTCCTTTATGCTGAAAAAAATTGACGTAAGGTAAACAGTATAGTGAATCTTTAATAAGCTGGCTGTGATGGACGTGACCACGCACGTGTACTACATATCATCATAACTCCATCACATCAGCAGTTTTATTTGTTCTGCCCAAGATTATATCTGCTGAAAACACCCAGTTAACCAAATTTTTGGCTTACAAATCCAACATATTTGATTTATTATTAAGGCAAGAGCTTTTTCCCCCGTTTTTAGGTTTAGAATATAGGTTCAGTTAGTCATGTTTTATTGAAAATATAGCAAACCTCAGCATGTTGTCCAGGGTTCAACCTTTTCCCACATTCTTCACACCTTAAACATTCCGGGTGCCAATCGTACCCTAAGGATTGTTTCCTCTCCGCTAAAAGTTTATCATTAACAATGAAAAAAATTAATGAAAATACAAACCAAAATACACGGGTTTTCCACATTTATGGCACTTCCACATCTTATGTATAAAATGGAGTTAGAAATAGAAGAATAAACCGCCCTAAATAAAGGATCCTGGATTAAATTCATGGACTTTTTCTCATTTGTTTATTTCAATTGAAAGGAGGATAATTAAAAAAGAAGGGAGGCACTCGCTACTTGACATTGGCAATCACTGTTTCCAGTGTTTGGAGAGGGTTGTGACGTCAGAGGATAAGTTGTGTTTTTCGCGAAAATCTTAAATATAGTTCACTCTCTGTTCTTTCTTTGTACATTTGGTTGTTTATATATTTTTTTTCTTCTATTTTTCAATTAAAGGAAAATGGAGTTGTTCACAGAAAAACCATAATCGTGATTGCCATGTGTCTAGTGATGGCAACATTGTTCCTTTTATAACCGCCTCTTCTCTCTCACGTCCTGTGCCTAAACCCGGCGTACCAGCGAGGAACCAATACACAGAAACAACGACCCCTCTTTGGCAGTAATTTTAACGATAGTACCCCAGGGCGCTAGATCACTTTAAAGGCATTTAAAGGCCACATTTTTAAATTCACATTTCTGTCATTCACATTAAATGTGAATTACACAAAAAGTTGAAAAAGTTAGAAAAGTTAAAATTTTTAACTTAAGAAGTTATTGCGATACCCTCGACGTCGGGTTTTTGGGGGGGGGTCTTCCAGACCCCGGAGGGCAAATCGAATACTGATCATTGAGTAAATTATTGATTTTGAGAACGTTGTTTATTACGAATGGAAATTGGCCTATGGAGTTTGCAGGTGTGCTGATATTACTAATGAGTAATTTTGATTCTCTGATGTTTATGTTTATGTAGTCTTCTCGACGAGATTTAGAAGCCGATTCAAAATCGATAGTTTTCCCACCACTTTCCATCCGTTTTACCCGACGGTTTAAACCGATGAAAAAGAGTGAACTTTTCGTCAGTTAAAACCGGCAGTTCCCCCCACCATTTTCTGTCCGTTTTACCCGACGGTTTGGAACGAAGAAAAAACCGATCGTGTAAGGCCACCTTAAGCCAGCGGCTTTTACCAGGAGCACAGAGTAACAACCGACCCTCTCTTTTGGCAGTAATTTTAACGACGTAGTACTGCCCAGAGCGCTAGATGCCGCCACGGTCGCGGCCCAAGCCCAAGCCACGCCCAAGCCCAAGCGATAGTTCCATGCGCCGCCACTGCCCATGGCGCTGTTTGACTTGAAAATCGCAGTTTGAAGTTTTGAAGTTCGCAAGTTTTGAAAATCGCACCCGCTCGGCTGCGCTAAAAGCAACCAACAATATTGTCATTATTATCGCTTATCTATCACTTTATCCCAAAACCATTTTTTAAAATTTTAAACCATTTTAAAAAAAGGAAAAAAAAAAGCCTAAATAACGTTTCATACCTACTGTGATTCCACAACCAAATTTTCGCCTTAATCTCAGTGTCTTCTACCAGAATCAAGGGTTTTTAGCAAAGATTTTAGAACGGAAATGTATTAGTTCCGGTAATTTATTTTATTGTAAGATGTTATGTTTTTGTAAATAAAGTGTAAGTAGAGTGGAACAATATTGCAAATTTATTCTTCTTTGATGAGTTTTATTTGACCTATGCAGTTAATTTTCTTTTTTCAATCAAATCAGTGTTAAGATCTTAAGGGAAAAGGGTACTTGAATCAAGAACCCCTTGTCAAAATTTAATGACAATTCATATTCTACTCAATAAAACGCCGAATAAATAAAGCGCCGAAACGGGAGAATTAGAAGATGAACAATGTGCAATTGATACAAGTGAATTTATATCGGACATGAACGATTTATTTGATAGTTTGAATAGTCGACAATCGTATGATAGGAACCCAAATAGATGTGCATTGTCAAGTGACTGTCCTCAGATTGAAAGCAACCTCAAAAAGGGCTTAGAGATTTTTATGGTGCTAAAAAAAGTTGGAATTAAGAGCAATAATCTTGATAAAGGTAGTACTAGAATTGTCGAAAGACCTCCTTGTTTTGATGGATTTTTAGTTACCATTAATGCCCATTTACTTCTATTCAAAGAGCTAACGTTGCAAAACACTGGAAATGATGGGAACAATTCTACTCCTATAAATATCTTTTGACCTCAAGGCTTAACCAGGATGCTCTGGAAAATCTATTTTCTGTTCTCCGGCAAAAGGGGGGAAACAATACCAACCCATCAGTTAAAACACTTAGGAGTAGTTTGAGGTCATGTCTGGAAAAAAACCTGTTGCTACCTTCAAAGAAATCAAACTGCGAGGAGGACACTGACTTTCCTTTGGTCCTTGATTTATTTAAAAATCGTAATCAAAGTACTTCCTTGGTTCATGATGAGTTTTTAACTCATACAGACCGATATTATAACGAAGGTTGGTTTATACAGATGGCCCCATTGCAGACATTCCTCTTGAGCATGATGAACTCGATGTAAGTGTGAACACACTTTGGAACGTTGCTCAATAACTTACTTTAGTGGCTATCTCGCTAACAAAGTCAGTGAGGTGTTTCATTGCGATCATTGTGAAAATATGTTGACCACTGCTGAATTCTTAAATGATAAAAACCATTTGTTGATATTGAATAGAGACTATTCACAATCAAAAGAAATCAGCTACTTGAAACTCCCTCTAAAGATTTGGTACACATCATAGAACTCAGTTTAAGATGTTTTACATCTATCTTTAGCAGTGTATTTCATAAAAATGGGGTGGCAGAAATAATTTTTAATGAAATTAATTCCACAGTTTTAGATTGTGCAGAGTGGTCCAAAAATTATTCATGTCAAGACCACTTGAAATATATAATAAAATTCATGATTAAAGTTAAAGTTTACAAAGAATGTAGAATGTTCCTCAAAAATAGAAAAGTCACGAAGAGTGGGAATGCAAAAATTGACAAATTCAAAATGTTTGAACGAAAAGACAATAATCAATTTAGTAAATTTGTTGCCAAATAAAAATTATAAATAAAATAAAATACAAAAAATTTATATATACTGTTGGCCACGCTGCCAGTAATATTATGTTGGTGCAAAAATAAAGCAGGTTTTTGGTATGCAGTAAAAGCTAGCTACAATTTAACTTCAACCAATATAATATTGTATTGGTTCCTCTGTGACCAGGAGTTGCTTTAACTTAAGTTTTTGGCGGTCGTTGGCATTCTCCCCCTCTGCGAGCTGTTCGCCACGGGGCAGAGCCCCGTGCCCAGGATGGACCACGCGGAGGCCGCTCGCGTCCTTGAGGGGGTAGCCATAAGTATAATGCTAATTCTTACAGCTGATCTGTGCTTTTTTCTTTTTTAAAGGCAAAGAAAACAGGCGAGAAAAAAGAAAACCTTGAGTGCTTTTTTCTTTATTTTAAGGTGAAAGAAAAACAGGCGAGAAAAAAGAAAAACCTTTGATGCCATAATTGCTTTTTCTTTTTTAGGTGGAAAGAAAACAGGCTAGAAAAAGAAAAAAAAAAGGTTCCTTTTAACCATGAGAAAACATATGGTGGTCCTTGTGTGCTTGTTGTGTTTATTCTGTAACTTAAAAAAGCATAAAGTAATCTTTAGACAGAGTACCTATAGAATTAAGTACTTACTAATAATACTAACCGGTTGTAGCTCGGTTAATCTCCGTAATGAGCGTAAACTACGGTAAATTGTGTTCTTTATTTTTGCCGTTTTTGGCCTCAAAAACCCCTGGGACGTAGAAAAACCCCCAAAAAACCGTTTTTTGGCCTCAAAAACCCCCGAGACGCCAAAAAGAGCGAGAAAAAACGGGTTTAAAGGTCGAAAAAATTTTTGTGCGTTTTTGCCTCGAAACACCTCTGGGCGTAGAAAAACCCCCAAAAAATGCCGTTTTTGGCCTCAAAAACCCCCGAGACGCACAAAAGAGCGAGAAAAAACGGGTTTAAAGGTCGAAAAAATTTTTGTGCGTTTTTTGCCTCGAAAACACTCTGGGACTTAGAGAAAAACCCCCAAAAATGCCGTTTTTGGCCTCAAAAACCCCGAGACGCACAAAAAAGAGCGAGAAAAAACGGGTTTAAAGGTCGAAAAATTTTTGTGCGTTTTTTGCCTCGAAAACACCTACTGGACGTAGAAAAACCCCCAAAATGCCGTTTTTGGCCTCAAAACCCCCGAGACGCACAAAAAGAGCGAGAAAACGGGTTTAAAGGTCGAAAATTTTTTGTGCGTTTTTTGCCTCGAAACCACCTCTGGACGTAGAAAAAACCCAAAGAGCGAGAAAAACGGTTTAAAGGTCGAAAAATTTTTGTGCTTTTTTTCCTCGAAAAAACCTCTGGACGTAGAAAAACCCCCAAAAATGCCGTTTTGGCCTCAAAACCCCCGAGACGCACAAAAAGAGCGAGAAAAACGGGTTTAAAGGTCGAAAATTTTTGTGCGTTTTTGCCTCGAAACACCTCTGGGACGTAGAAAACCCCAAAAATGCCGTTTTTGGCCTCAAAAACCCCCGAGACGCACAAAAGAGCGAGAAAAACGGGTTTAAGGTCGAAAAATTTTTTGCGTTTTTTTGCCTCGAAACACCTCTGGGACGTAGAAAAACCCCCAAAATGCCGTTTTTGGCCAAAACCCCCGAGACACAAAAGAGCGAGAAAAAACGGGTTTAAAGGTCGAAAAATTTTTGTGCGTTTTTTGCCTCGAAAACACCTCTGGGACGTAGAAAACCCCCAAAATGCCGTTTTTGGCCTCAAAAACCCCCGAGACGCACAAAAGAGCGAGAAAAAACGGGTTTAAAGGTCGAAAATTTTTTGTGCGTTTTTGCCTCGAAAACACCTCTGGACGTAGAAAAACCCCCAAAAATGCCGTTTTTGGCCTCAAAAACCCCGACGCCCAAAAAGAGCGAGAAAACGGGTTTAAAGGTCGAAAATTTTTGTGCGTTTTTTGCCTCGAAACACCTCTGGGACGTAGAAAACCCCCAAAAATGCCGTTTTTGGCCTCAAAACCCCCGACGCGCAAAAGAGCGAGAAAAACGGGTTTAAGGTCGAAAAATTTTTGTGCGTTTTTTGCCTCGAAAACACCTCTGGGACGTAGAAAACCCCCAAAATGCCGTTTTTGGCTCAAAAACCCCCGAACGCACAAAAAGAGCGAGAAAAGGGTTTAAAGGTCGAAAAATTTTTGTGCGTTTTTTTGCCTCGAAAACACCTCTGGGACGTAGAAAACCCCCAAAAATGCCGTTTTTGGCCTCAAAACCCCCGAGACGCACAAAAGAGCGAGAAAAACGGGTTTAAAGGTCGAAAAATTTTGTGCGTTTTTTGCCTCGAAAACACCTCTGGACGTAGAAAAACCCCAAAATGCCGTTTTTGGCCTCAAAAACCCCCGAGACGCACAAAAAGAGCGAGAAAAACGGGTTTAAAGGTCGAAAAATTTTTTGTGCGTTTTTTGCCTCGAAAACACCTCTGGGACGTAGAAAAACCCCAAAAATGCCGTTTTTGGCCTCAAAAACCCCGAGACGCACAAAAAGAGCGAGGAAAAACGGGTTTAAAGGTCGAAAAATTTTGTGCGTTTTTTGCCTCGAAAACACCTCTGGGACGTAGAAAACCCCCAAAATGCCGTTTTTGGCCTCAAAAACCCCCGAGACGCCAAAAAGAGCGAGAAAAACGGGTTTAAAGGTCGAAAATTTTTGTGCGTTTTTTGCCTCGAAAACACCTCTGGGACGTAGAAAAACCCCCAAATGCCGTTTTTGGCCTCAAAAAACCCCCGACGCACAAAAAGAGCGAGAAAAACGGGTTTAAAGGTCGAAAAATTTTTGTGCGTTTTTTGCCTCGAAAACACCTCTGGGACGTAGAAAAAAACCCCAAAAATGCCGTTTTTTGGCCTCAAAACCCCGAGACGCACAAAAAGCGAGAAAAACGGGTTTAAAGGTCGAAAAATTTTTGTGCGTTTTTTGCCTCGAAAACACCTCGGGACGTAGAAAACCCCCAAAAATGCCGTTTTTGGCCTCAAAACCCCCGAGACGCACAAAAGAGCGAGAAAAACGGGTTTAAAGGTCGAAAATTTTTGTGCGTTTTTTGCCTCGAAAACACCTCTGGGACGTAGAAAAAACCCCCAAATGCCGTTTTTGGCCTCAAAAACCCCCGAGACGCACAAAAAGAGCGAGAAAAACGGGTTTAAAGGTCGAAAATTTTTGTGCGTTTTTTGCCTCGAAAAACCTCTGGGACGTAGAAAAACCCCCAAAAATGCCGTTTTTGGCCTCAAAAACCCCCGAGACGCACAAAAAGAGCGAGAAAACGGGTTTAAAGGTCGAAAAATTTTTGTGCGTTTTTTGCCTCGAAAACACCTGGGACGTAGAAAAACCCCCAAAAATGCCGTTTTTGGCCTCAAAAACCCCCGAGACGCCAAAAGAGCGAGAAAAACGGGTTTAAAGGTCGAAAAATTTTGTGCGTTTTTGCCTCGAAAACCCTCTGGGACGTAGAAAAACCCCCAAAAATGCCGTTTTTGGCCTCAAAAACCCCCGAGACGCACAAAAAGAGCGAGAAAAACGGGTTTAAAGGTCGAAAAATTTTTGTGCGTTTTTGCCTCGAAAACACCTCTGGGACGTAGAAAAACCCCCAAAAATGCCGTTTTTGGCTCAAAAACCCCCGAGACGCACAAAAAGAGCGAGAAAAACGGGTTTAAAGGTCGAAAAATTTTGTGCGTTTTTTGCCTCGAAAACACTCTGGGTAGAAAAACCCCCAAAATGCCGTTTTTGGCCTCAAAAACCCCCGACGCACAAAAAGCGAGAAAAAACGGGTTTAAAGGTCGAAAATTTTGTGCGTTTTTTGCCTCGAAAACACCTCTGGGACGTAGAAAAACCCCCAAAAATGCCGTTTTTGGCCTCAAAAACCCCGAGACGCACAAAAAGAGCGAGAAAAACGGGTTTAAAGGTCGAAAATTTTTGTGCGTTTTTTGCCTCGAAAACACCTCTGGGACGTAGAAAAACCCCCAAAATGCCGTTTTTGGCCTCAAAAACCCCGAGACGCACAAAAAGAGCGAGAAACGGGTTAAAGGTCGAAAATTTTGTGCGTTTTTTGCCTCGAAACACCTCTGGGACGTAGAAAAACCCCCAAAAATGCCGTTTTTGGCCTCAAAAAACCCCCGAGACGCCCAAAAAGAGCGAGAAAACGGGTTTAAAGGTCGAAAAATTTTTGTGCGTTTTTTGCCTCGAAAACACCTCTGGGACGTAGAAAAACCCCCAAAAATGCCGTTTTTGGCCTCAAAAACCCCGAGACGCGCAAAAAGAGCGAGAAAAACGGGTTTAAAGGTCGAAAAATTTTTGTGCGTTTTTTGCCTCGAAAACACCTCTGGGACGTAGAAAAACCCCAAAATGCCGTTTTGGCTCAAAAACCCCCGAGACGCACAAAAAGAGCGAGAAAACGGGTTTAAAGGTCGAAATTTTTGTGCGTTTTTTGCCTCGAAAACACCTCTGGGACGTAGAAAAACCCCAAAAATGCCGTTTTTGGCCTCAAAAACCCCGAGACGCACAAAAAGAGCGAGAAAAAACGGGTTTAAAGGTCGAAAATTTTTGTGCGTTTTTTGCCTCGAACACCTCTGGGACGTAGAAAAACCCCAAAATGCCGTTTTTGGCCTCAAACCCCCGAGACGCCAAAAAGAGCGAGAAAAACGGGTTTAAAGGTCGAAAAATTTTTGTGCGTTTTTTGCCTCGAAAACCTCTGGGACGTAGAAAAACCCCCAAAAATGCCGTTTTTGGCCTCAAAAACCCCGAGACGCACAAAAAGAGCGAGAAAAAAGGGTTTAAAGGTCGAAAATTTTTGTGCGTTTTTTGCCTCGAAAAACCTCTGGGACGTAGAAAAACCCAAAAATGCCGTTTTTGGCCTCAAAAACCCCCGAGACGCACAAAAAGAGCGAGGAAAAACGGGTTTAAAGGTCGAAAAATTTTGTGCGTTTTTTGCCTCGAAAACACCTCTGGGACGTAGAAAAACCCCCAAAAATGCCGTTTTTGGCCTCAAAAACCCCGAGACGCACAAAAAGAGCGAGAAAAAACGGGTTTAAAGGTCGAAAAATTTTTGTGCGTTTTTTGCCTCGAAAACACCTCTGGGACGTAGAAAAACCCCCAAAAATGCCGTTTTTGGCCTCAAAAACCCCGAGACGCACAAAAAGAGCGAGAAAAACGGGTTTAAAGGTCGAAAATTTTTGTGCGTTTTTTGCCTCGAAAACCCTCTGGGACGTAGAAAAACCCCCAAAAATGCCGTTTTTGGCCTCAAAAACCCCCGAGACGCACAAAAAGAGCGAGAAAAACGGGTTTAAAGGTCGAAAAATTTTTGTGCGTTTTTTGCCTCGAAAACACCTCTGGGACGTAGAAAAACCCCCAAAATGCCGTTTTGGCCTCAAAACCCCCGAGACGCACAAAAAGCGAGAAAAAAAACGGGTTTAAAGGTCGAAAATTTTTTTGCGTTTTTTGCCTCGAAAACACCTCTGGGACGTAGAAAAACCCCAAAAATGCCGTTTTTGGCCTCAAAAACCCCCGAGACGCACAAAAAGAGCGAGAAAAACGGGTTTAAAGGTCGAAAAATTTTTGTGCGTTTTTTGCTCGAAAACACCTCTGGGACGTAGAAAAACCCCAAAATGCCGTTTTGGCCTCAAAAACCCCCGAGACGCACAAAAAAGCGAGAAACGGGTTTAAAGGTCGAAAAATTTTGTGCGTTTTTGCCTCGAAAACACCTCTGGGACGTAGAAAAACCCCAAAAATGCCGTTTTTGGCCTCAAAAACCCCCGAGACGCACAAAAAGAGCGAGAAAAACGGGTTTAAAGGTCGAAAAATTTTTGTGCGTTTTTTGCCTCGAAAACCTCTGGGACGTAGAAAAACCCCAAAAATGCCGTTTTTGGCCTCAAAAACCCCCGAGACGCACAAAAGAGCGAGAAAAAACGGGTTTAAAGGTCGAAAAATTTTTTTTGCGTTTTTTGCCTCGAAAACACCTCTGGGACGTAGAAAAACCCCCAAAAATGCCGTTTTTGGCCTCAAAAACCCCCGAGACACACAAAAAGAGCGAGAAAAACGGGTTTAAAGGTCGAAAAATTTTTGTGCGTTTTTTGCCTCGAAAACACCTCTGGGACGTAGAAAAAACCCCAAAATGCCGTTTTTGGCCTCAAAAACCCCCGAGACGCACAAAAAGAGCGAGAAAACGGGTTTAAAGGTCGAAAAATTTTGTGCGTTTTTTGCCTGAAAACACCTCTGGGACGTAGAAAAACCCCCAAAAATGCCGTTTTTGGCCTCAAAAACCCCCGAGACGCACAAAAAGAGCGAGAAAAACGGGTTTAAAGGTCGAAAAATTTTTGCGTTTTTTGCCTCGAAAACACCTCTGGGACGTAGAAAAACCCCCCGAAAATGCCGTTTTTGGCCTCAAAAACCCCCGAGACGCACAAAAAGAGCGAGAAAAACGGGTTTAAAGGTCGAAAAATTTTTTTGCGTTTTTTGCCTCGAAAACACCTCTGGGACGTAGAAAAAACCCCCAAAAATGCCGTTTTTGGCCTCAAAAACCCCCGAGTCGCACAAAAAGAGCGAGAAAAACGGGTTTAAAGGTCGAAAAATTTTTGAGCGTTTTTTGCTTCGAAAACACCTCTGGACGTAGAAAAAACCCCAAAATGCCGTTTTTGGCCTCAAAAACCCCGAGACGCACAAAAAGAGCGAGAAAAACGGGTTTAAAGGTCGAATTTTTTTGCGTTTTTTGCCTCGAAAACACCCTCTGGGACGTAGAAAAACCCCCAAAAATGCCGTTTTTGGCCTCAAAAACCCCCGAGACGCACAAAAAGAGCGAGAAAAACGGGTTTAAAGGTCGAAAATTTTTTTCGCTTTTTTTCCTCGAAAACACCTCTGGGACGTAGAAAAACCCCCAAAAATGCCGTTTTTGGCCTCAAAAACCCCCGAGACGCACAAAAAGAGCGAGAAAAAACGGGTTTAAAGGTAGAAAAATTTTTGTGCGTTTTTTGCCTCGAAAACACCTCTGGGACGTAGAAAAACCCCCAAAAATGCCGTTTTTGGCCTCAAAAACCCCCGAGACGCACAAAAAGAGCGAGAAAAACGGGTTTAAAGGTCGAAAATTTTTTCGCTTTTTATCCTCGAAAACACCTCTGGGACGTAGAAAAACCCCCAAAAATGCCGTTTTTGGCCTCAAAAACCCCCGAGACGCACAAAAAGAGCGAGAAAAACGGGTTTAAAGGTCGAAAAATTTTTGTGCGTTTTTTGCCTCGAAAACACCTCTGGGACGTAGAAAAACCCCCAAAAATGCCGTTTTTGGCCTCAAAAACCCCCGAGACGCACAAAAAGAGCGAGAACCCCCCAAAAATGCCGTTTTTGGCCTCAAAACCCCACAATCGTGATTGCCATGTGTCTAGTGTTGGCAACATTGTTCCTTTTATAACCATGAGAAAAACATATGGTGGTCGTTGTGTGCATGTTGTGTTTATTCTGTAACTTAAAAAAGCATAAAGTAATCTTTAGACAGAGTACCTAAAGAATTAAGTACTTACTAATAATACTAACCGGTTGTAGCTCGGTTAATCTCCGTAATGAGCGTAAACTACGGTAAATTGTGTTCTTTATTGATAGAAGAACATTTTGGACCTGTTGCTAAGAAAATACAGTATGAACTGCAATCGGGGCCTAAAACGTTCAAATTTATCGCTTCCGGAACGGGACTTCCGACACCGCTGGTACGTTTAAATCTCGCGATTTTCTCCTCTGAAATATTTTCCATTATCTGGCTATTTTCTATCAGCCATAAGAGAAACCCTTTGTGCCGGATTTTTGGCGAACAATCTATTATTGTGGCCAGTAGTAACCCTGTTCGCCTGATTTTAAGGAGTTTTACTCAGTTTTTAGACTTAAAAACATCCCTTCCCCTGGATTTTTGCCCCAACTATTTCATTTGATACACAGGTCATCTTTTTCTTTAGTTTATTGGCTCCAAAACTTCCTTTTAATTTTCTGTAGCTAAACTCGATCATTAATCTCTAGTTAGCACTAACTGAGGGTGGTAAAATTCAAAAGCTTCGCTTAACTGGCAGTAGTGCCCAAAAACTGCAGTAAGTGTCCACAAACTGCAGTTAGCTCAGTAAACTACAGTAAGTGCCCACAAACTGGAGTTAGCGCAGTAAACTCTGCAGTTAGTGCCCACTAACCTAAAGTTCTTCAGTTAGTAAGTTGGTGAAACTGGGCCAGAAAAGACCCTTAAGAGAACATCTGATAAGTGTCCACAAACTGCAGTTAGCTCAGTAAACTGTAGTAAGTGCCCACAAACTGCAGTTAGCGCAGTAAACTGCAGTTATCTCAGTAATCTGCAGTTAGTGCCCACTAACTTAAAATTCGTCAGTTAGTAAGACGAGAGCTTTTTTCAAGTTCAAAAATGGCAATTATGCGTCTGTGCCAAAAGACCCATTTTTACCTGATTTTTGGTGATTTTTCCTCATTATTTCGACCAAGACTACAAATTCCTCCTTTTTCCCCATAGTTTTTGGTCAAACATCGCCATTTTTTCTGAATGTTTGGGTGTTTTTGAGTGTTTGTGACTTTTTTCTTTTTTGTGAATATCTTCTTTTTATGTTTCAGCTTCGTCGTGTTCTCTGCATATTGATCCAATATGGATTTGTCTATTCGAACCAGGAAAAAACCCTCAAATTGCCGAATATAAATTATTACCCGAAAAGATCTGTTTGTTGCTTCGCTATCCAAGGTAGAAATTTTCAAAATAATATATAAATTAAACCATATTTCAGATATTTATCATTAATCCATGATAATCATGGAGAAACGGCGAGACTGATTGTGGATGAAGTGCTTCGAAGGGGTAGCATCACTGCATCAAAGTTGATATTAAACGTGTGGTCTCGGATGCGAGAAGGTTTCTTTTCTCTTTTGTTTTCTAATTTTCAACCTTTTTTTAGCTGGAACAACAAAAAAAGTCTCTGTAGCCATCCCAGATATTAGAGATGTCTTAAAAAGTTTAATTAGGAATCATTATTTGATGAGAGTTCCATCGCCCAGCGATGATGGTTCAGAGCGAGTTCCTAAATTAACAATTCAAGAATACGAACTTTACGAATTTCCTGAATTGGACGTGCCTGCTTTACTCCGCTTAGAAAAAGGCGAAGGTGGACTTACCGATATGAAAGATATTAATATATTCTGGAGATGTAACTTTGATAGATTTCATCAAGACATGAGGTACTTTTTCGCTTAATTTTGCTGTACTTTTTTAATCGAATTTTGAAGGGATCAAATTATGGTGGATGCTATACGAAGAAGATTTGATGCTCATTCAGCGACTTTTATGCAAGTCATTCTTAAAAAATGTATCTAAGAACAGATCCTTGGGCTACTCAGTCAAATCCGGTCCCATTGGTCGAAATTAAAGAAGAGCTTGACAAAAGCAACCGCCAGCTAAACCAATTTTTAGACCAATACATTAAAGTCATCGATGAAGATTCATGCGGTTTCGTGCGTAAAAATGGCGAAGGAGCGACAGGATCTGTCTCCGTTAATTTATCCGGAGCTTTTAAAAGTTTGACTTCGTCGACTGTTCAAAGTGTGGTGGAACATCGCTTTGGTCCTAAAGCCGCCAGGATATTCCGATTGGTTCAAAGTAAAGTTTACATAGATCAAGAACGGCTTCAGAAAATTGCGATGATACCTGATAAAGAGGCGAAACAATTGACGTATCGTCTTTTACAAGAAAATTTTTTACAAATGCAAGAGCTTAAAAAGTCAGCGACTTCTGGAATGAATAAAAACTTTTATCTTTTTCATATTGATTTTAACCAGGTAAAATCCGTGGCATATAATGTATCCCCCCCCCCCCAAGTAGGAACTGTTCCTGACGGTAACTTTCTCAAAGGATATTGGTAGAAAAAATAAGACTTCACCCAGCCAGGCCACACTGGATGGAAGAAAAGAGCCCATATTTTGTCCTATTTTTGAAGAGGGGGAAAAAAATACATTCAATGTAATATAAGAGTTGAAGATCGGACTAGAGTGGCCGTAGCACATCATGGCTTGGTTTTTTATCATGGAAACCCCAATTTTCTAACATTTTTTTTCTCATATACTTTGGTTTTTGGCTTGAAAAATCCAATTTTGATAGTTTTCCTTCATTTTTGGCTAGAAACCAAAGCTGCGATGTAGCTCGTTTCTTGTGTTTTTGGCATGGCCCAATTTTCCTGTAATTTTCTTGTTTTCCTCAGTTTTTGACCTGGAAAAACCAATTTTAACCCTTTCGAGACCGCGTCTGACGCCGGATTCTCTGCGCTACTGGTGCAGCATTTTTCCCCTCTCTTTGCCCCTCAGTTCTCCCCGACCGCTCCCAGCGCCCAGCGAAGCACAGAAAGCGACGAGTGATCATCACGTAATTCATTTCTTCCCCGACAGATTGCCAGTTTTTGCATGTCGCTAGCGCCACGGGAAGCGAAGGTATTAAATTTATTAGAGAGGCTTCCCGCTGGGTAACTAAAGTCGCCTGCGGTCTCGAAAGGGTTAATATTGTATTCCTTGTTTATTCCCTTTAGACTGACAGATCTGCGCCATTTTTGCTAATGTCGAAAAAGCTGTCGAAAGCAGTAGCCATGTTCCAGCTTGACATAAATCGCTAATCAATTTGCCGACCCTATTCTGAAAACCAGGCATAGAGGGTATTACAATAGCTTTTCTTTGAGAAAGTTAGACGGTCTTGCATAAATAATCCTGCCAATTTTCAGATGTTTTGGCATTCTTTTATATATTTGTGACTCCCCAATATTAGCTAGCTGCAGATTTTAAGACTTTATTTTTATGTTTTTTTCTAGGTTGTTCACGTTGTTCTTGAAATGTGCTACAAAGCGATATACAACACGCTCAAAAAAGCAGACCACGAACGAACTGAAAATATAAGGCTGATTGAAAAATGTGATAAATTAACGGCTATAACGAATCAAATGAAAGAACAAGGAGAGGATGAACAATATATTAAGCAGCTGGTTCGTTTTTAATTCTTTAAAAAATTATACTAAATTATTTATATAATTTATTTATTAATTATTTATCGGTTTTATTGTTTAGCTTGACGAGTGGATGACACCGCCGGAAAAGTCGCTTTTAGATTCTGTCGAGGCGATGATCACGAAATTAAAACTTGCTGAATTATATTTAGATGAAACCGTATTTTTATTGCAGTTATTTATCTATTATGACACCGCAAGTACTAGAGAAATCAAAGTAACTGTTAAAAAAAATTAATAAAATTGTTGTAAATAAATATTATTTAATTAATTATTTAATACTTCCTTTAATTTTTTTTCTCTAAGTTCTAAATGGCTCCAAAACGCCATATGTTTTAGTCATCGATTCTTAATTTAGGCCTTTTTACAATATTTTTTTTTTTAGAAGTAAAAAAATTGTTTGAACGAAAATGTTAAAGTATTATTTCCGTAAACTTATAATATGTCAATAATTTAAAATTTTAGTTTACTAAGGAAAAGGTTGAACGTTGTCGGGTTTGAAAAGAGGCTAATTTACACTCCTGGAAGTCGAAATTCGCAAAACTCGTTGATCGCAAGCAACAAATTCTTTCCTTTGGACAGAGTGAATGTGACGATGCTCAACTCGAACTCGCCTCTGGGTGAAGCGACTGCGCTGACGCTGAAGCAGAATCCGCTTGTCCGTGATCTTGTCATTCATTGTAAATCTGGCACCATTGGAATTTACAAAGATCTCCGTTTAGTCCCGACATCGACCACTGTGCAAGCATTCGTCGGGGCTGGACAGCTAAAACATGCTTTAAGCGTAAGTTTATGAAAACAATTTGAGATTTTCTATGACTTCCTAATTTCAAAAACATGTGGACATACGAAGCTTTTCTACGTATTAATTTTTTTTTAAAGAAAGCTGATATTGTGCTTATTAATGGAAAATTCGAACCAGATGAGGTCACATCGTCGAAAGAAATGTTCAAAAAGAATTTAGAATATACAAAATTTATGGCAGAAGCGATGGTCCAATTTTGCCCAAATGCGATCGTCATAATCGACATTTACCCAATAAACATAACGTTTCCATATTTCGCTGAAGTAAGGATTTGGGCCTATTGTTCAGTACAAACATATTTTTTCTAAGATTTTATCTGAAAATGGTGTCTTCTGCGCTAATCGACTGTTAGGTTCAGTGTCGCTCCATACGTTAAGAGCACAATCAATTTTAGGGCAAGTTTTGGGAATAAGGCCGAACAAAGTTAATGTTGATTTAATCGGAGGAGGGACACCTGAAACATTGATTCCAGTTATTTCATCTTGCTATCCTGGTGGACCTGCTATTAACGTAAATTTTTATTTAATTAATTAATTAAATAATTTAAGTTTTAGTGCGTAGCTGATAAAATACGTGATAAAATTATAAAAATGAATTCTGAAGTATTCGCTGTGTCAAATCAGTGGCAGTATTATCGCACGCTTATTCGCTGGCGGCGTTTATTGGTAAAGTCGCTGAAGGTTTGACTGGCCGAGAGAATGTAAGAGCGAATGCGTTTATTAGAACTACAGCGTTGATGGGAATCGAGTTTTTTACAATGCCTGTCGGACTTGGAATCGCTGGAATTGAGATGAATTATGGAATTCCAAAGCTTTCCGATAAAGAATTGAGATTAATGGACCAAATATTCCGATTTTACAATCAGAAATCGAGTATGGAATAAACCATGCGAGACCACCACCTCCTTTAGTGGAAGGACCTGAAGCAAGCCGAGCACCAACATGTCAGCCTATTCCTTGCGAATTT
Source organism: Orius insidiosus (assembly GCA_014119065.1). Lineage (NCBI taxonomy): Eukaryota > Metazoa > Arthropoda > Insecta > Hemiptera > Anthocoridae > Orius > Orius insidiosus. The sequence continues at coordinate 16,812 of JACGAQ010001498.1, read as the reverse complement.
TAAATGAAAATAAAATTTTAATTTGAAAATTAACCAAATATAGAAGAAAAGGGCCTTTATAAGGGGAAGACTAATCTTTTGAAATGTTCTGCAAAATCAAAAAAGCCCTCCACCTCCTAGAAACATGTCACAACCTGTGAAAGAGAGCTCCCCTCTCGAATTGCGAAGGGGCCTCATTCAAGTTGGCAAACCTGCCTAAAAACAAGATGGCCGTTCTTCAATAGTTGATCATCTAATCAAAATAAGACGGGAGTTGGGGGAGTGTAAGTGATTTCAGACAAGGGGGAAGAAAAAGAAACGAGATTTCAAAGTATTTTACGTGATTTTTTCTTTAAATGAATTCTTTCCTCCTATCAAAAAGTTCTCTCCATTCCGCGACCCCTCTCTTATCTTATCATAACTCATCTCCCAAACACTAAAAATCGCAAATCATTTGGGAGAAAAAAGAAAAATCTAAACAATCGGCCTAAACTTCCAATATCCGGCTCTCTCTCACAGTTAACAGTCTAATAGATAAAATTTCATTTTTCATACTTGGTGTTAAGTTTCTGTTTAAAATGTGAACATGGATAGTTTGAATATCCGATCGAAAAGCCGTAGTCCGTCGCCTTGTCGCGTTACATCAACTCCGAAAGGAAATCATGGGTAAGTTAACGTGTGAAAGAAAAAGAAATTTTGTTTTATTGTGTTCGTTTTTCATGGTGAAATCCTTGACTATTATTATACCCGAGGTATAATATAATACCTTGAAACGTAATACAAAATATGTAGGTAGGTATTCAATTAAATATTCCCCTTGAGCATTCATTGTTTTTAATTTTTACAGTGTTGATTTTTATCCTCTAAAGAATTTGCTAAAAATCCTTTAAACTGCTATAAATTTTAGTTTTAAACAATGTGTCTTATCCCTAAACGTCACGCTCAAGTATTTCTATTTGAAAAGATAAGATAATAGGATACTTAGCATTTTTAACAGTTTTTAACTTCCTCTAGGAGAAATTATTGTGATGCCCTCTGGAAAAGGGTCTTCCAGCCCTGGAGGAAAACTGATTAACGATCTTTACCGATCTTCAGTTTGTCTGTGGTGCCGGCCGTCCTTCGCCAGTTTTCCGGAAGACTTTAGGGCGGTAATTTCCATCTGATTTTCACCAAATTTTCCCAGAATCTTTCTTTTGTAGTCATCTTGAAAATGTCAAAAATTTTTTGGAGATTCTAAATGTCTTAAAGTTTATTGCTACTATTTGTCCGATCTTCAGCAAATTTACACCAAATACTCCTTATATTTAGCAGAATTTATTGAGAAAAAAAATTAAGTTTAATTATCAAAAATATAGTTGGGAGGTTTTGGCGTAGCTTGGGTTTTGGGTTCTTTTCTTGAAGAAAAGGCTTCGACAGGAACTTCCTCAAAGTAGGGCATTTAATAATTGTTGATCTCTGAATATGAGAAAACAAGGTAGAAAAAATTATTGTCTTTGCAGAAGTCAGACCTTACGTATAGGGTATGAACATCCCTAATTCTCCCCACTATCTAAACAATTTTTTTTCTCCTCTCTTTCTAATAAATTATCTTTTAATATTTAGTCGCTGTAGATGCAACATGTGCTGCCTTTGGCTAGTTTTGGAGAGACAAAAAACTGAATCGTGTTCTTCAGATTTAGATCAGTCACTGGTTATCATTTTGGCAGTTGAACTGCTTTCTGATGAGTTTTTTATGAAACTAAATTAACTGACCGACGCCGCGTAGATTTTGCTTCATATTCAATAAAAATTCATTTTGCCCAAATGCGAGTTAGCACATGTTGTATCTTCAACGACGATTTGGTAAAAAAAGTAAAGATTGGACCAATAGGACGACCCTGGCCTTCAGTGAAGGAAACAACACTTTAGACAGACATGAGAATTTTGAAAAAAAAAAAAAAAAAAAAAAAAAAAAAAAAAAAAAAAAAAAAAAGAAAAAATAGATAAAAAATAAGGAATAAAAATTGCAAAAAAAACGGCTATGGACAGCTGACAATCTCATAATCGGAAATCAATTTTCCTTGCCCAATCTCTCCGTTGTCTCCTTTTTTATGATTACAAAAGAGAGTGAACTCCATTGGTTTACAGTCAACTATAGGAAAAGAATCTAATATTTAGGCAAGAATAAAAAATAGGGGCTTAGCAGATATGCTGCTGACCATTGAATTTATTTATTTTTTTTGTTATTAATTAATTTTTTTTTAATATTCCTCTTCTTCAAAGAGAAATTTGAAGAACTAATGCTCCTTATATTAAAAGAGAATTTATTGGAAAGCGAGGAAGGGAGAAAAAAATTGTTTAGATACAAGGGGGGAAATTTGGGCTGTTCATGCCCTATATGTAAGGTCTGTTGGAGACCGGGGTTCGATCCCGGGTTGGGTGTAGGGATTTTTGTTTGGAAGTTAAATTCCAAATAAATATTCTTCCACAAAATCCGCGATAAATTGGTTTGGCCACTCCTCTGGAGTTGGCCCTGATAGGGCGCCACGGCAATATGGCGAGAGCCCCCGCCTGGGTCCTTCCCCCCCCATCCCTTAATGACCTTATGGGTTAGTCCAGAAAAGAAGAAGAATGGATTAACCGATGAGGAAGAAGGCCTCTTGCTCATCGGTTAAATCCCATTCTTCTTTCTTTTTTTTTTTTTTAAATGTAAGGTCTGACTTCTGCAAAGACAATCATTTTTTCTACCTTGTTTTCAACAATTATTTAAAAAAAATTTTAGATCAACAATTATTTAAAAATTTTTTTTTTTAATAGAAGTTATATTTATAGGAGAATTGAGTGATCTTTACTAAACAATTGTCTTTGTTGATGATTGGCTGTCGCTAGTTTTTTCAAATTTTCACAGTCTTCTCGGACTTGGAATTGTTTCGAATTCAAAAAATTGGTGAAGATCTATCTGCCTAAGGTTTTATTTTTATTTTTATTTTATTTTTTAATAATGCGGCTGTTCACTCTCGCTGGGCAAAGTGCGATTCTTCTACCTGGATACATTTCTCAAAAAAAATTTTAAAAAACTTGTGGGTGGATGATCACCACTAAATTTAGAAAGAAAGAAGTATCGTGTGATGTGATTTATATTCTCTGATGCCGATATATTTATTTAGAACATACACTATGTTTGTGGTTCCCACAAACTCAAAAAAAATCCTTTAAGAAAGTTTCCATCAGACCATTTCTTTTATTACAAACTCCTTCTCACTCTTTAAATTTGTCTTCATTTAAATTTTTATTAGTCTGTAAATTCATGGGATTCTTAAGTGGCAGAGTTCAATCTATGAGAGAAAAGGTATGTGAATGAGTCACCCTTGAGCCATGACTCAGACCTCATTTCTCCTTGGCACTCAATTAAACTTTAAATCATCGCCCGCCTTTTTATAATTATTTATTGTCAACCTGTTAAACAGAAAGTAAACCATTTTAAATAAATTCAGAGTTTATCTTGTCGAAATAAATGGCACTACAAAAATAAATATGCAAACAAATTTCGGTTGTTCTATCTCAACCTTCGGTTTATTTTATGTGCATTTCTTGATTCGGATTATTTAAAGGTTTCAAAGTTATCTTAAGTGCTGGCTAAGGAGATAGAAATCCGCTGTCAATTAATTGCTAATTTAAAAATATCTGAAGTATTGATTTCCTCGATGATTTAAATGAGTTCTATCGCTTCTTATTATCTATACCAATGATATTACCCTGATTAAAAATTATCTCCGTATGACTCAAGGCTCAATAGTCAATGCCTTTAGTCACGGTTGAAATTCCTTATGTTTAAAACAAAAGGTTTTTTTTTCTTTAAAAAAATATAAAACAATTTTTTAGAAGTTTGAGAGAGGGAAGGATGAGCAGATGCAAATCTCCGGGGACTTCTCGACACGAAAGATGCAGTTCAACTGACGCAAATTTGATGAGGGAATCGCTTAATCAAGGGTCGTCCACCGACGACACTCATCCTGGTTTCCAAGCCGAAGATGAGATCGTAAGTTTTATTTAATTTGAAGATTTTTTTATAATTTTATTTTAGGATGGAAGCGTTCTTAATGGCTCCATGGACCTCGACGATGGCGACGGTCGCCGTGCCGCCATCGAGCACATGTATACAAAAATATCTCGTACGAAAGATCTCATAAAAGGCGAGCAGACCGCTCGTGACGACAATGTCGACGAGTACCTTAAACTAACAGCATCGAATGCTGACAAAGTCCTCGTCCAACGGATAAAAGCCGTCTTTGAAAAGAAAAATCAAAAATCAGCTCAGACTATTCAGCAGCTTCAGAAAAAATTGGACAGTTATAATAAAAAACTGAAAGAGCTGGAATCGAAATCAGGATCAAGTCATCACCACCATCATCATCGCCCGAGAGAAGTACTTAAAGAAATGGGGCAAGGTCTCAAGTGAGTCTAAATTTTATAGTCCTAAACTTAGTAGTTTTTTGGCCAAAAGAGCTAGGAGAACACTCAAATTGTGGCAAAATGTGAATTTATTAGGAAAAAGAATCACAAAAACTTTCAAAAATCCCTTAAAGTTAGAAGAAAACTACTAAAAATCATGTTTTTCTCGCTTAAAAAATTAGGAAATCTTCGAAAAAGTCTAGTAAATAAAGTGATTCTTGGCCAAAGAGTGTGAAAATCCAAAGAAAATTTGGTGAAATTGTTCCAAGATGAATAAGTTAAAGGAAAATTGCCAAAAATCAAGCAAAAAGGGCCTCTTTATAACTTTGAAGTTGTATTTTTGACCTCTGGGGGAGAAATCCCTTAAAGAAAAAGCCGAAAGATTTCTGGTTTTTTAGGGGTCACGTTATTTGCAGTTTTTTTTTATCGGCCTGAGAAATCAATCATTCAGAGTTTCATTTTACTCATTTTTCATGCAAAATCTTTTAAGTTTTTAAATTTGATTCATGATCTAATTTCGTGTGTCTGTATGTTTGTCTGATAAAAAGTGTTGTTTTTTTGATTAAGAAAAAAAAACACGAAGTAAACAACTTCTAAGAAATAAATGAATAAAGAATAAGAAGAAAAACAAAAACCGTCATATCATTTAGCACATTTTATTATTTTTCTCCTCATTCTATTGGTAAATTGACTTCATAAAAAATTTACGATGTAAAAAGCAGTAAAATCATCTTCATAAAAATAATTTTTTTTTCTTATCTAATTTTTTTTTGTTCCATTATTTATTTTTATTTTAGACATGTAGGAGGTAACATCAGAGACGGTATCACAGGTTTATCAGGGTAAGTCGTCAAGTTTTGTCGTGATTAAAATAATTAACCAGGCAAACACACAAACACATTTTACGTTTCCACTTTTCACAGACAAAAAGCACAAATTCTTTTTTCAATTTTTCTTATTTAACACTTTGTATCGTACAGTTCAGTTTTTTTAAATAGAAAAAATCTTTTTACTTTTTTTTCTTGTCCTTACATATCATCATTTAAGGTTTTTGAAAAAAATCACACATTCTCAAACTTCTTGGTGTTGTTTTTTTAATGATTTGCTGTATTGTATTTTATTTTGTTCATCAACTTAATATTTAAAATAATATAGAGTCTAATCTGTTATAGGTCTGTTATGTCAAAACCTAGAGAGTTTGCACATTTAATTAGAAACAAATTCGGTAGCGCTGATAATATAAATTCGCTTACACGTAAGAATTTTGAACAATTTTTATTATTATTAATGTGTTATTTATTTATTTTTATTTTTAGGGAATGGTGAATCGGATTCTTTGGAAGACGAAAAAACTCATCATGGCAGTGCCACTCTTCCCGGAAATTGTAGTTTAGGGTCAAGTCTGAGATTTAAATCTGAGGTTTGTTATTTGGTACTGTCTGGGCGTTTTAATTTATGGGAGAAATTAATTTGAGAACGCCAAAATTTTCTGTCTTGAGTAAGGATAAAACGCTGAGCTTTGGGCTTGCAGGAGAAGATTGTCAAAAAGCAGTTTTTATCAAATATCTTAATAACTATGAGGTTTAGCTATTCAGGGTGTCCCTGCAACTTTTAACCAAAATCTACCAAATGGAGTAGATTCCTTGTCCAAAAATAAGGGGGTTTACATTTAACTTTTTTTTAGGACTAAATGCTTTGCTGTAAAGCTGCTGGTCCACTGTAGTTGGGACACCCTGTATAGCTATTATTTTACATTTATTAGAGAGTTTAGCTATTTATTTTAAAAATTTTCCCATAAATTAAAAGGTTCACCTTTTCTTTTGCCTCTTATTAATTTTGGTTTAAACTTAATTTTTACCAAATTTTAGGAAGGCTCAGAGTGTAGTTCTGTTACGAGTGAGTCAATGCCTGGAGGAGGAACTGGTGGAGGTCAAGGTGGTGGAGCTCACACGACATCTCCACCATCGTCGACAACACATCCGCCTTCTGGATCTGGAACTTCGCACCCACCGAGCATAGAAGCCGTTCTTTCCGAGCTGAAAACCCAAAAACAGGAAAACCATCGACTTCGAGAAAAGCTGGACTCTTTGAAAGAGATAATCCAGAAAGAAGTGACCTACTGGAACCAGGCTTTAACCGAAGAGCGCTTCCGCTGTGAACGTCTTGAAGAACAAGTCAACGATCTGACCGAACTCCATCAAAACGAAGTCGAAAATTTAAAAACTGCCATTTCAGACATGGAAGAAAAAGTCCAATATCAAAGCGAGGAAAGACTAAGAGATATCCATGACATTTTAGAATCTTGTCAAACGAAAGTACGTTTTTTTAATCATAATTTTAGCATGAAAGTATCTTGTTTTAGATCTCGAAAATGGAACATCAACAAGCGCAGCACCAACAATACCTCACACTCGAAGGCTTAGATAACTCGAATGCGAGGGCCCTTTTTGTGAAAACGATTAATGTTGTCCTTTTCGTACTTCAAGTCGTCCTTCTCGTCGTAGCAACTGCCGCCGCCATTATAATGCCGTTTCTTAGAACTAGGTAAGTTAGATTTTTACTTGAAATTTGCAAATCTTTTTCTTAGAGCTAAAAAATTACTGTTTCCACCTGCTGATTCTAATAGTCCAAACTTTAAAGTGGATTAAATAGAAAATTTTATCAACATTCATCTTTGACCAACCCTTATTTTCTGCAATGTAAGCAAAAAAATTGGAAAAAGTCAGCCATTTTTGCAATTTTCGACCAACCTTCTTATTTTTTCAAAACATCCTTTGGAAGCTTTGCTTACCCATTTGATTTTATTATTTTTCAGGTCAAGGGTATTAAGCACAGCGTTTCTTATCATAGCTCTCATTATCGTTTCCAAGCAGTGGCCCGAAATCTGCGAGATGACTTCTCATTTCGCATCTCGTTTTACGACCGCTATCTCCACAGAGTAACCCAAAAGGTGCAATTAGAGGGCCGAAAATGTGATAAAATAACCCTTACATTCTTCTTTTTTTTATGTGTTTGTTTACCCTTGTACATAAAAATTTTCTTTTTGTACATAATCCGCTAAATGTTAGTTTCGTTTTTGTAATCTTTTTTGATAAAGGAAAACTACTTTTATTCTAAAAAAGCCCATAAAAGCATCATTTTGCTCAATTCTGGTCTTTTTTTTTTTCTTATAAAAAGGAAAAAAGTTGGGTCTAATTATATCCGTTTTTTTTTTCTTCTTCCTTTTAGCTTTTTTTTGACTACCTATCTATTATGTGATAAATTTTTTTATTGTATATTGTATAGAAACTTTAATAGGTTCCTAAAAAAAATTTTTTTGTCGAATTACTCTGTATATAACCTTTCTTTTTAAATAAATCGTTATTTAATTTTACAGGAGTAGAGGAATGTTTTTTTTCCTTAAAACCATTGTAAATAGGAAAAGGATTTATAATTTTTTTCTCTCTCTTTTCTTAGCGCACATTTACAGGGTGTTTTTTTATTTAAAGGCCCGTCTACTTAAGATAATAGAGAGTTCCTTTCTTAAGACCAATTTTCGGGATCAAAATTTTATAATTTTTATCTTTCCATCAGGGAAAAATAACATCCTGTATATTTCTTTTATTTTGTGATAATAACGCACACCATGACCGAAATAAATTCTTTTCCTAATTTTTAAAATTTAGCACCATAATGTATTTTTTTAATCTATACAAAATATTAGACAATACTTTTTTTTTCTTTTTTTTTTTTATCTGTGTGTATTGTAGGACCCTAATTTGAAATTGTTATTTAGGCCTATAAATGGATTGTTGTCATTTTATCAAAGGGGGACATGTGATATACAATTTTGGCCAAAATTTAGGTTTTTTCTGGGTGGGGAGGGGGGGATGAATTTTTCTTTTTTAATATACAAACATAGATTGAAATCGTCCGTACGAGTGAATGACAACCTCGTAGTAAGTACTGGCTTATTGAATGTGATATAAATTATGTTATAATTTGCTTAGTTGGATGTTTGTAAAAATAAAAAATATATATGTAATAAATATATAGATTTTAAAGAATTTATGTATTTTTTGTCAACAATTTTTTTTTGCTTTTATTAGTGCTGGAACCGGTCTTTGAACTTGAAATTTTTCCCTAGTATGACCCTATGGCCACTGATAAATAAGGGCTGAACCTTTCAATTTGTGGGAATTTTTTTGAAAACGGCAAAACGATCCCACTGTTTTTATCAAATATCTCAAAAACTACACGGTTTAGCGCAAAATATATTTAGTACAAAAATATTCTACATTAAATTTCCAACAAAAATTGTTTAGTACATGACCTTGACAAAGTGAACAGTTTCAGAGTTATGGGCCAATAAAGTTTTTTTCTTTTGACAATTTTAACATACAATTGCTTGAAAACCACTTGCCCGAGCAAAGACTAAGTACAAAATCAATTTTTAAACAATTTCTTATAAAAAATGAATTATTTTTAATGTAGAATATTTTTACATTAAACATGTTTTGCGCTAAACCATATAGTTTTCGACATATTTGAAAAAACAATTTTTTACATACTTGGCGTCAAAAAATTTTTCTCAAATGTCCCTGCCCTGTGCTATACAACAAAAACTAAGTAAATACTCGTAATTCCTAATTTATGACTTTTTTGAGACTTCTTTGCTTTTCAAAGTGGCTTTCTCAATGGCTTCAATGAATGCGGCTCGCAGTTTGTTTTTCTCCAAAACATACAAGCCTTCACAAGTAGAACCTTAAAAAATAATGGATGGATCAAAAATTGTTAACGAAATTTAGATTTACCAGCAGGAGATGTGACATTGTCTTTTAAAATTCCAGGATGTTGGCCTTCTCGGACCATCATTCCAGCCCCGATGACTGTTTGCGATGATAATTTGTAAGCGAGATCCCTCGGCATTCCCATCCGTACGGCACCGTCGGCCAGAGCTTCATCACAGTGTAGATCTAAGTAAAAAGTTTTAAATAAAACATATTTCGATTTGTGCCATACGTATGCAGGTCCTGATCCGCTAAGTGCAGTTACTGCATCGAAAATGTATTCAGGGACTTCCTCGCAGATTCCAACTGAGCCGAAAAGATTTTTTGCAATCTCTCCATCTTTCTGATCGGCTTTTTTCCCGCGAGCAAAAACCTGTGCCCGCTCATGACCAACGCTGGTGTATTTGGCATTACCCTGATCACCTTTGAACCTTCCGGAAGTTCCTGGAAAACAATCGTTACACTTACTCTAGGAAAAAGACCACATGAAAATTTCCAACAAATCAAATGTACCTAATTTATCGTTTTTAGCTTCTGCTCTAAGTATTGATCGAACGGAGTCCATACTAGGCTCATTTAAAATTTAAAAACCTATCTAATTTTATGATTTAAAAACTTCTTTCAGTCCTTTTTCCAGTTATTCTACAGATGAAAGAGTACTTACCATCTCCATTTGACCGATAGTAACACCCATGGCGACCGACAGAAGCAATTTCTCAGGATTAACGACTTCTTTAATATCCCGAAGTACGATCGGCACAATATTCGGCTTAACCGCAATAATCGTTATTTCGCTCTTTTTCACAATTTTTTATTATCAAACTCAACGGCAACTCCAAGCCCCTAAAAATTTTCAACGGCAAAATATATTTTAAAAAAATTTCAGTTTTAAGCAAAAAAAAATTACTTTAAGACTATCTACGGACACTTTGTCTTCTGGAGCGCAACTTGCAACGACATTACTTCCTTTAGTCAAACCTTAAAAATAAATAAATAAATTTTAAAAGGCTTATTAATTAAAAATACCTGCAGTAATAAACCCTTTGACAAGAGCTTGGGCCATTCGGCCGCCTCCAATAAAGCCGACGTTCATCATCAGAACATTTAACTTCAAAATTTGTTATTCTTATTAATTTTGACCTGTTTTTATCTTATCTCCGACCTCTTATTGATTGTAATTTCTTTCAATATGATTTCAAGACTTGGAATTTGTATTTTTCCAAGATTCTTAACAATAAAACAGGAAAGCTTCTGGACTTGGAAACTGAATATTGCACAACCAGGGTTCTTAGAAAACAAACTTTTATTGAATAAAATAATAAAAATATTTAATTACTCCATTTAGTGGGTGCAGACAAAAAAAGAAAAATTTTCTTTAAAAAATTTATTTTATACATCAAATACACAATGATCAAGGTATTTTTTTTAATTAGATCATTTGGGGGAAAAAAACCTTTTTTTATTTTTATAATTAACAAATAACTTAATAAAATTAACTTTAAATAGGAAATTTGTCTATATTTTAAGTAATAATACATTGCAAATTTTATGAAAAAACAAGTTTTTAAATACTAAATCACAAAATAACGTTTTTTCAATAAAATATACAATATAAAGTCTTTATAAAAAGGTTTTCTTTTTTTCGTATAGAAAAATATCACAAATGAATAAACCCTAAAATTTGACTAAAAAAGCGACACAAGTTAACAACTAGGCTTTGAACATGGTTAAGCTCGTGTATCATTCCAAGGAATGTGAAAATAATTCTAAATTAGGCTAATAGGATTTTTTTAAAAAGATATGTTGTTTTTTTATAAAAATGTTATGTTTGTCTCCGGTGAGTTTCTTGAATGATGGACGATGCTGCGGATTTCAAGTTTGGACGTCCTCGTCTCCATTTTGAGCAGAATCGTTTCCGTCTTCGGACGGGATGCTTCGCCAAAGCGTTTCCGACTCGACGCTCCCTGTGCCCCTCTTCATGCCTAAAAGCGGACGAAAGAAAACAAACGAGGGAAAATAGTAGAAAGTTATGACATTGACAAAAGAAAATAAGATGAAAATTTTAGTCTTAGCATAGAATATAATAAAAAGCATAGAATAAAAAAGCGATACATAACTGTTAACTTTAATTCAAAAATAAGAAAATATTATTAAAATTCTTTATTCATCCAGATAATTAACTTGGTACATCACGAAGTCATCAAAAAGTGAGTAAAACCGAAGATGCAGGAGTATCTCGATCAATCTAGGAGTTATGATTTTTGAAAATTTTGAAAAAATTGAGACGTTGGTTGGGCAGAGCAAGTGTCAAATGGGTTAAGTTTTTATCAAATATCTCAATAACTTTGAGGTTTAGCTCGAAAAATATTAAGAGCAAAAATAATCTAAATTGAATTTCCAACACAAAATATTTAGCATGTAACCTTTCTAAAATGAACGGTTTTGGAGTTACGGGTTGTCAAAGCTGTTGTTGCAATGACATTTTAGACAAACCACTGGTCCTAGGATTATAAAGACTAAGCACAAAATTATTCTCCAAGCGATTTTCCAGAAGAAATCCAGTGGAGTTTTAGATTTTAAAGAAATATCCTTTTTGCAAAAAATCATAACACCTAAACGGATCGATCAGACGGCTCAGGGTTTTCTAAGACGCCGTTTAACCTCATCACATGCTTGACCACCCAGCCCAGCTAATAAGTTATTAAAAAAGACATAAATAAAAGCAATAATTAGACTAAAAACTAAAAGCACAATTAATTAAAATTAACAAAATTATTATTGATAAAAGCAGAAAAAACCATGCCTCGTAAAAGTAAGTAGAAAAAAATAAGTTACATAATTAAAAGTTTAAAAAAGCCATTAAGCAGACTTTTAGCATGCACCTATGATATCTGTTTGGTAGCACTGTTTTATTCATATTTCAAACGTTTCATTTTTACACCCGGTATGACATGCTTGAAGAAACATGCTTGAGATTACAAAGGTTTTTTTTTTAAGAAAAAAAAAAGAAAAAATTTCTTTTGTAAAAAATTATTTTTTATTAAACCCATACAACATAAAAATTCTAAATTTAAACATAAATTCAACAAAAAGGCACACATGGAATGGTATTTCTATAATAAATAAAACAAGTTGCCGCACGTGCACTTCTTATACAATCTTAAAATATGGACGGCCGAAAATTTATTTTAAAAAAAAGTAAGTATATGCCAAGTGGTAAATGCACAATCACTCTAATAAGGATTCGTTAAAAAAGAAATGGGAGAAAAATTCTAAAAGCACTATGAAGAAAATATACAAATTTTTAAAAAATAAATTAGGAACTAAATTAATAGACAGCCATTTACCTTGTTTTCTATTTAAAAATAATAAAAATGAGGACTAAACATGCTTAACAAAACTAATGGCTAAGAGATTTTTCGACAAGATTTTTTTTTGACTTGAAACATACAAAAATTGTCAAATAAAAAAAAATTGAGTTTGTTGAAGCGATTTCATGCTTATCACATGGGCCATGCTTTGACGACGGAAATTCCGTTGCGAGAGTTGGGGTCGTCAGGGCCGCTTACTCTGCTTTGTCCGGTTTCGGACGGTTCCTCCATCTCTTTCATGTGTGACTCTTTCGCATGTCGTAACATTTTCTCACGGTTCATTCCACCGCCTGTGAGGACGTTTCGAGTTTTTTTTATTTGAGAAAACGAAAAAGGGGGAAGGGAAAAAAATGCATGTGGTCATTCTCGATCAAAGCAGTGTTGCCATTAGTATCAAATCTTATGCATTTTTATTTTCTATCATAGAATTTACCATCAAAAACTTGGGAAAAGGGATTGAAGCTCAAATTTGAAAGTCTTGAATTTTTAAGTCCAATTTAATTTGTAGGAAATAATATTTATGAACCTACATATGGTTTTTTGGCTAAGAAGCCCCATTTACACAAAATTTTAGGGCAATTCTTCTCCCTCTCCCCATTTGGACCCAAAATCTAAGTAAAAATGGCAAAATCAAATCTAAGAATGTGATATTATCACTTGGCAACACTACTGGGACCACTAAACCTTTTTTGGCTAATTTTTCTCTGTTCCACCCAATACTACTTTTTTTTATCCCAAAACATATACTTCAACATAAACTACATTTAAATTTTAAAAAACAGAGAAAAATTATAAAATAAAACGTGCTCCGATTTTATTAAGATGGATGAATGGCATGCATAATTAGTTAAGCTGTTTAAAAATAAAAATCAAAAGGCGAAATACTTTTCTTATATTTATATTAGTTTAAGCAATCAAGCGGGGGGTTAAAAATGTCATCGAATGAATCAATTTTCAAATTATTTCTTCTTAATTTCTTACCTGCATAACTTAAAAGAACGGGTAGAAAAACTAATCCGTGGGCTGCTCCGATTAATACGATGCAGAGATACATGCGGAAATAAAATATACTAATATCTGCGACCGAGCGAAATATAGGACGATGATTCCGCCAAATTTCGTTAGAGTAATACCCGAAAATACCTAAGAAAAAAACTGAATTAAAAAAGGGGAAAAATATATAGAATGATGACTTACTGAACTGCCCATATTTATGACTGCATCAGCCGCTCGTTGAATTCTTGTTTCTTTCGTGGATGTAGCATAAGCGAGGACAATGTGGCTGCAAAATTCAACACCGATACCGATTGCCTGAAGAATTATTATTAGCAAATTTTTGTTATTCAAAAATAAACAGCTTACCATAACCAAATTGACCAAAGAAACTGCATTAAGGCTCACAGACCATAAATACATAATTCCTCCGATGTCTACGACTATCATAAAAATGGTGACGACGATAATCAACGCTGAGGTAGCATCCAGTCCCATGAGTACGAACGAGACTAAAAATATCGTCAACAACGATATCGAAATTGACTTTAGAGTGTCTGCCCACATCGTCAAATATTGTTCGTAGAATACATAAAAAATACTGAAAATAAGCCATTAAAGAAAGAGAAAAAGAAAAATTAGTAATAATTACCTATAAGGGAATACTTCAACTTTCTGGTTGGATCCTGTGCGACTCAGGTGAGAATTAAGCATCATTGTCATATTGTCGGTTATAACCCGAGCTTCTCTTAACGCTCCATAGTAATCAGAAGACGTTTTTAACACGGTATGGAATGTCATAAAATAATTAGGGCCGACCATAGACATGCCACCTTTTCCAACTTGAATTCACTCCCTTAAAACAGAAATTAGTTTAATTTTTTTTCCAAGAACATCCAAGGTAAAACACTGAACAGTTCTGAATTTTGGACACCAAAGTATCAAAGTATGCTCTAAAAAAAGATAAAGCAAAAACTTACAGTGCTGTAACTCGCATGGCCAGCTTTTGGGCAAGTGTCATCAGGGTGTCTTGCAAGAAGAATGATAAATATTTTGAAACTAACAGGATCCGGACGTCCAGTAATGTTGTTCACCACAATATCACACATGGTACAATTTTTATCTAAAAACCACAATTTACAATCTTCTTTATCAAGGAAATTAACTTACCATTCATGAGGTAATGAGGACAGAATGATTCATTTTTGTGAAAATAAGCACAGCATTTGTCCGGAGATGACGACCAATCAAATAATCGTCGACCCAAGATGTTGAAGGTCGAGCAATAAAAGTCCTAACAAGAAAAGGTTAATTTTTTTAAAATTTTAACAGTAAAAGTTAAATTACGTTTCTGGAATTTTTGCAGCCATGTATATCTGTGAGGTTATGGAATCAGTATTGCAAACTTTTCCACTGCAGAGGAGATTCTGAACGGAAAAATCTGACGCATTAAGCCCAGATGATATTACAAAATAAACTGGAGGGCCGACAGAAGGAATTCTCTAATAAACTTTAAAAAAAGGATTAATTTAATGATTTTTGAAATTAATAATACTTTAAAGTATTTGTTGACGTAAGAGGTTGGCGGCATTGAAAGTTCTTGATCGAGGCCGATTTCTATATGAGGTAAAGCGACAATCGAGAGGCACAGCCAGCCAAAGAATAATATCATAATTGAAGGACGGGCAATTCTGTTCATAATAAAAGGAGTATAAAGAGATTTGTTGATGCGATAGAGAAGTCCGGGAGACGCCGGAGGTTCGTATTTCGTCGGAGAATTGAAACAACAAACATCAAAACGGTTTTCCTAAAAAATTAAAAATAACAACAAAAAACAAAATAAATAACATACTGATTGTCGATAAGCATCAAGTCCCATTAAACTAATAAAACAGGTAATTTGTAACATGAAATCGAGGAAAACAGCCATCCCGGCATAAAGGGCAAAAGCTTTTACAGCAGGCATGTCCGATAGGCCACCTGAAAAATAGATTATCATTAATTTGAAAGTTTTGTTCTTGAGAATCCTTTTTTCGAGAAAAAAAGAGAAAAACATACCGAGAAAGAAGCAGGCAGATTCTGATAAACTTGTTAGAAGAACCGAAGGTCCTACTATGCCGAGAACACGTCCAATATGTTCCTGTATTGTCTCCCCTTCTAATTTTGGAGTCCTTTGATGCGTTTGTACAAGAATGAAGATGTTATCAACACCAACGGCAAGAACCAAAAATGGTATAACCTAAAAAATAAACAATAAAAAAGATTTTTTATTAATTAGATCTTACCTCCATAATGATCAAAGTTGCAGGCACCCTACAGTAACCAAAAAATCCAATAGAAGACGCCACAGATAAAAGAACGATGATAACTCCTCCAATTCCCAATGTAACTTTGCTGTCCATCTACAAAAAATTAAAATGATTTTAAAATGTTTTAAAATTAAAACATTAACTTACGAGGAGGGTATGAAAGCTACGAATGTGGCCAAGAGATATGGCGATGTATAAGAACATAATTAAATACGAAGCAAGGATTGTGAGCATGTCGGATTTTGACTCTACATCAAGTTCGTCTTCAATGGATCTTTCAGAAGTGAATGCTTGTCCATATATTTTGGACTATTCTTCGTATTCTGCATAAACTGGATAAAATTCGTTTCCCACTTGAGAGCGTCTGTTAATTGACTTTTGTCTTTATTGTTGTTGATTAAAAATGAGAGAATAAGAGCGTCGCTTTATGATATTCGGCGTTTTTGTTGATTTTTTGTCCAGGCTCGAGAAATCCTCCTAGGGCAATCGCTGGGTCTACAGGGCCACCATAAAGTGCAAGGCATTCAGGTCCATATGGATTACTAAAAAATATTGTAGAAATTGTTTATTTATTTAGAAAATTGGTACCTTGAGCAGCTTAGAAATTTATCGAAAGGCATATCATCTTCTAAAGATTCTGGATCGTCTTGCCAGTAGCCCCAGATACTCTGAAGGACGCATTGATTGACAGTGACGGGCCCTGAAAATGGTGAAGAAAGCGGGGCGAAGCATATTTTTTAGACCAAAACCTTCATCTCGGCCAATCTAGAATAAAATGTGAAGTGAATTCAAAATATAAAAGAATATAATTACCGCTCGAATGGCTTCTTGAAGGTTGAAAACTTCAAGAAGAAACTCTTTGTGGAAAACGGACCAAACTCAAGTTCACCTTTTGAACTAGTGTTGTATTTTATCTAAAAATAAAAAATAAATAAAACACACTTTTAATAAAAATAAATG